>SJYX01023138.1:248057-258453 GCA_006410675.1 Oreotragus oreotragus
GGGTGTTAGTTCCAAAAGATCTTGTAGGTCTTCATAGAACCGATCAGCTTCAGCTTCTTCAGCATTACTGGTTGGAGCATAGACTTAGATTACTGTGATATTGAATGGTTTGCCTTGGAAATGAACAGAGATCATTCTTTCGTTTTTGAGATTGCATTTAAGTACTGCATTTCGGAGTCTTTTCTTGACCATGATGGCTACTCCACTTCTTCTAAGGGATTCCTGCCTACAGTAGTAGATATAATGGTCATCTGAGTTAAATTCACCCACTTCAGTCCATTTTAGTTCGCTTGCTGATTCCTAGAATGTCGACGTTCACTCTTACCATCTCCTGTTTGATCACTTCCAATTTGCCTTGATTCATGGACCTAACATTCCAGGTTCTTGTGCAATATTGCTCTTTACAGCATCGGACCTTGCTTCTATCACCAGTCACATCCACAACTGGGTATTGTTTTTGCTTTGGCTCCATCCCTTCTTTCTTTCTGGAGTTATTTCTCCACTGATCTCCAGTAGCATATTGGGCAGCTACCAATCTGGGGAGTTCCTCTTTCAGTATCCTATCATTTTGCCTTTTCATACTGTTCATGGGGTTCTCAAGGCAAGAATACTGAAGTGGTTTGCCATTCCCTTCTCCAGTGGACCACATTCTGTCAGTATAGTTTATATTAATAGATCTAAAAGGAAAAATAATACCATTTCCATAGACACTGAAAAGGTATTTGACAAAAGTAAAAGAGCATGCAATTAAATCATAATAAATGTAAAAGGAATGAAGAAATTCAAAAATCATCATTTGGGAATCATTAGAGTAATATAATTAATTCAAGCTAAGAATCATCAAGAGTGCTAAAATTAGTACATGAAATGTTTGAGGACTAACAGGATACTTGCAAAGTCTTAGTGTATTTCCCCAAAGATAACTGCAATGGAAAAATTTGGAAAGACGTGGTTAAAACCATGAAGTAATGAACTTTAATATCACAGATATTAAGACAAATCAACATCATGTGCCTCTTGGTATGATGCACGCAGAAAACACAATACCACTTCTGTGGTATTCCTGCCAAAGAAGTATAACCTTAATCTAATCATGAGAAAACATCAGACAAACTTAAATTGAGGAATTTCCTACACAGAAGAAAGAAAAAAAAAAACCCCAACAACAACAACAAAAACCTGGCCTCTACTGTTTTTTTTTTTTTCTTTAAACATTTATGTATTTGGCTGTACTGGGTCTTAGTTACAGCTTGAGGGATCTTCGATCATCGTTGAGGCATGCCGAATCTTTAGCAAACTCTTAGTTGCATCCAGTTCCCTGACCAGAGATCCAACCCAGATCACCTGTACTGGGAGTGCAGAGTCTTAGCCACTGGACCACCAGGGAAGTCCCTCTACAGCTTTTAAAATGTCAGTGTCTTGAAACACACAAAAAAACTGAAGACTGTTTCAGATTAAAACAACAACAACAACAACAAAAACCAAAATACTTTCTAAAGGAACATGACAAATGAATGCAAAGCATGCATGATCCAGAATTTTCCTTTGCTATAAAGGACATTATTGGGACAGTGGGTCAATCTAAATAAAGTCTGCAGACTAAATAATATTATGTTAATATTAATTTTCTTATTTTGATAATTATAATTACATTTATAAAAAATGAAGTATTAATATTTAAGGGTAAAGGAGCACTCTACATGCAACAGCTCAGTAAAACATATATATGAATAAATCCATGTGTTAGAAAACACAGGGGGAAAATAGTAGAAATAAGTCAAAGATATAATGAAGGAAATAAAGGGAAAATATATACATATAAACATATGTTTATGCATTTATATTAGAGAAAGCAAATATTATAAAATGCAAGCATTTGGGAAATCTGGGTAAAGATTATGTGGGAATTCTCTGTACTATTTGTGTGATTTTTAAACAGATTTGATTGTGATAAGGGGAGAGATAAGTTGATCAAAGTTTGAAGTTTGTCTGGTTTGGTGTTTTGTTTTGTTTTTTTTTTTTTGGTTTTCTGGAGGAGAGAAACTTGAACATACTTAAATACCAACAGGAAGATGTTGGTGCCAGCGGCAAATACCAACAGGAAGATGCTGGTGCCAGGGGGAGAGAGAGCAAGAGAGCAAGAAAGGGAAAGACTGAATGAAAGATGAGGCAATGGCTGTGACCGTGAAAAACAATATGTGTGGAGTACATGTAGACTGCAAAAGGGCTTCTATAAAGAGTACAAACCATGACGTCAAGAGCTAAGCACCAAGGCTCACTGATGGAGGCGTTTCAGGAGCAGGCAAGCCAGGAGGCTGGAAGCACGGAGGAATGGAGGAGACCTGAGAGGACCTCTGGACCTGCTCCCTCATTGCTTAGATGCAGAAACGAGGGCTTGGAGACATGAAATTATGTTCTTTAAATCACAGAGCTAGTTAATGGCAAACATCATTTGCTAACCCCCAATAGTCCATAGTGTCACAAGGAGTCAGACACGACTGAAGCGATTTAGCACTAGCATATCACTGAATTCGTCAACGGGGGAGGTACTGTACCCTTGATGCCATGGAGTATGTGGGAACCTTTTTGACTGTCATAAGACAAGGGGATGCTGCTGCCATTTAGTGGATGGGGAACAGATGTTAAACTTGCTACAGCAGCCAGGAAGCTGTGCACAATGATAAGAGCACTGTCCAAAACACCAACCGCCCCTCTGTCAGGAAACCTTCCAGAAGTTGTGCCTAGAAATCAGACTTCTGGAGTCAAGGTTCAGGCCACCAGTACTGAGCTGTGTGACTGGGCAAGTCACCAGTCCTTCTCATCCATCTTCAAAATGAGCATTTTATAGCAGAAGGAAACTCACATCCTTCAGTCTTTGATTTGTCCTCACATGGGGTTGGCCCCTCAGAGAAGGCCAACAGCAGCGATGAGCTGATTCTGCCAATGACACACAGGTGTAGGCAGAATATTACTAAGTCTCCAAATCCTCCACTTTGTAACCTCCTTGGACTGGGCTGGTTCACAGATTCACTAAGCTAGGCATCTAGCATCTTAGATGGTAACTGTTCTCTTGTTTGTACAACTCTTTGTAGTTAAAAAGCCTTTTCATATGTGTTATTTCATTCAATCCTCTCATTAACCTTGTGAAATCATTATTACTACAAGTCCAGTTTTATAATTGAAAGAGACTAGGTTCAGAGTACAAATGACCTGCCCCAGTAAATGGGTCAGTAGTTGAAAGATGGGGCTTCCCTGGTGGTTCAGATGGTAAAGAATCTGCCTGCAGCATGGGAGACCTGTGTTCAATCCCTGGGTTTGAAAGATACCCTAGAGAAGGGATAGGCTACCCACTTCAATATTCTGGCCTGGAGAATCCCCACGGACAGGGGAGCCCGGTGGGCTACAGTCCATCGGGGCTGCAAAGAGTCAGACATGACTGAGCAACTAACACACACCCACAGTTGAAAGATGGAGCTGGGTTGAAGCCCTGTCTCCTGAAATCAAATTCACAGCTTTCTTCAGGTCCCCTCACACTGTCCCCCATTGCCTTGTGGACAAGTGCCCATCTCGAACCTGCTCCCTTTGGTCAGGCTGGGTAACACCTTCTCTTTCCCATCCTCCTTCTCTCAGACCACTTCTTTCACTTGAATCAGAAATCAGCTTAAGAACAAACAAAATGACCTCAAGCCTGCTCTCAGCTTCCTTACGAAACAGCTTTCTGACATGAACAATAGACGGCCAACTGATTTGAAAGGTAGTGAGCTCTCTGTCACTAAGGGTGTTTAAGAAGATATTGGAGAACTATCTAGCAAAGATGTGGTATATTCCTGATTCGCAAACTAAAAAGATCTCTGAGGTCCTTCCCGAATTTGAAGCAGAGGCCTCTGTGCTTGGGAAGACAGCACTGTTCAGACGCTGGCTGGGCAGAGGACCAAGCTGTGGAATAGAGACAAGTCTGGAGAAGAGAAAGAAAAAAAAACCTGAGAGAGATTGTGAAGACGAAAGCAGAGTCTGGTCTTCCAAGAAAGAGACAGGATACCCAACAGGGATGGGAAGACAAACTGGGTTGATGCCTAAAGAGGAAGCTAGGGGAAATGTCAGTATTTCTCAAATTGCCTTGCCCAGAAAACGTGTCCACGAACACCCAGCCAAACTTCACTGCCTACAACTTAGGCACCACAGACCAGAAACAGAGGAGCAGTCTCTTGAGAGAGAAGCACTTAAATTGAGTTAAAAATATATTAACTTCACAATCAATCAAAAATGCTAACAGCTCAAAGAGTATCTTTGGATGAGACGTCTTCCATTTCCCTGAGAGTGGGTGGTATGGGCTTCTTTTTAAAGCATTACCTGAATCAACATGCAGGGGTGGAGGGTGGGGAGGACTGGCCTTTGGTGGGAAATATGCATTTCATCTTTCAGCTGGAGCCTTGTTTTGAACACACTTCCAGGGGAGTTCTGGGACTACTGCTGTTCTTATACTGGACACCAGGCTCAGAATGTATCTTGGTGGCCTGGAGTCGTAAACAATTTCAGGTGATAAAAGGATTCTCATTTACAGTATCCTACAGAATGTGCTTTTCACAAAATCCTTTAGAAATTCAATTCCTCTTTTAACCAAGGGTGCAAAGACTTTTAATAAATTTAGAAAAAACTTTAAAAAGTAACTCCTTTTCTTACACATATAAAATACAGATGTACCAAGAAAAGGAAATGCCTATTTCTCCACCACTCAAAAAAATAAGCGTTTTGGTTTGTTTATTAGAATCTTTTTTAATGTTAGTTTTTTGAATAGTTCAAAATCAAAGTGGTATTAAAAAGATATTCCTTAAGAAGTGTTGTCCCTAACCTACCTCCCTCTATCATGTTTCTTGTGCACTCCCACCCTTTTGAAGTGTTAGTCATTAGTCTTATGGACTATAGTCCACCAGGATCACACCGCCCATGGAATTTTCCAGGCAAGAATACTGGAGTGGGTGGCCGTTACCTTCTGTAGGGGATCTTCCTGACCCAGGGGTTGAGCCTGCATCTCCTGATTGCAGGCAGACTCTTCACTGTCTGAGCTACCAAGGAAGCTGACTCCCACTCTCTTAGGTGGACTCTGTGATCGTTTGTGTATCCTTCCCATGTTTCTTAATGCAGATACAAGTACAAACATAAAGTCTCATCTTACACTTTCCTTCCTATAAAAAGCAGCATATTACATGTACTGCATCTAGTGTTTTGCACTTGACAATATATCCTAGTTCAGGTTTTTCCCATGTGTTTATGCAAACATTCTAGTTTTTTACTAAAATAGGATCATACTTTTGTAACTTGCTTTTTTCATTTAGGACTTTTTTCTACATAAATGTATTCTATAGCCTGATTTTTCAGGGCTATGACATCAGGAAAAAGCTCTGGGATACTAATGTGGCTGTTTTTTGCCTCCCGTCCCAGGCGGTGCTAGGGGTAAGGAACCCACCTGCCAGTGCAGGAAACAAAAGAGACCCAGGTTCCATCCCTGGGTTGGGAAGATCGTCTGGACGAGGGCGTGGCAACCTATTCCAGTAGTCTTGCCTGGAGAATCCCGAGAACAGAGGAGCCTGGTGGACTCCAGTCCATGGGGTCGCAAAGAGTCGGACACAACTGAAACAACTTAGCACGCACGCACAGGATAATCTCTGGAATAATAGGGAAGAATGCTCTGGCTCCTGTAGTCAAGAGGCTTATGGGTGAGTTCTGGCTCAACCAGTTACCAGCTGTGTGCACATAGGTAACACAGAGGCTATAAGCATCGATGAATATTTATGCCTTTCACCCACAATACTGCCAGTCTAGCCTCTAACCCAGGACTGTTCAGTTCAGTTCAGTCGCTCAGTCGTGTCCGACTCTGTGACCCCATGAACCGCAGCACACCAGGCCTCCCTGTCCATCACCAACTCCTGGAGTCTACCCAAACCCATGTCCATCGAGTCGGTGATGCCATCCAACCATCTCATCCTCTGTTGTCCCCTTCTTCTCCTGCCCCCAATCCCTCCCAGCATCAGGGTCTTTTCAAATGTGTCAGCTCTTCGCATCAGGTGGCCAAAGTACTGGAGTTTCAGCCTCAGCATCAGTCCTTCCAATGAACACCCAGGACCGATCTCCTTTAGGATGGACTGGTTGGATCTCTTTGCAGTCCAAGGGACTCTCAAGAGTCTTCTCCAACACCACAGTTCAAAAGCATCAATTCTTTGGCGCTCAGCTTTCTTTATAGTCCAACTCTCACATCCATACACAACCACTGGAAAAACCATAGCCTTAACTAGACAGACCTTTGTTGGCAAAGTAATGTCTCTGCTTTTTAATATGCTGTCTAGGTTGGTCATAACTTTCATTCCAAGGAGTAAGCGTCTTTTAAAGATTAAATGAGACAATAGTTAGGAAAAGACCATTCAATACAAGACAACAAAATGTTAAAATATTGATACCATACACACACACAATGTCTCTGCTTTTTAATATGCTGTCTAGGTTGGTCATAACTTTCATTCCAAGGAGTAAGCGTCTTTTAAAGATTAAATGAGACAATGGTTAGGAAAAGACCATTCAATACAAGACAACAAAATGTTAAAATATTGATACCATACACACACACATACAGACATATATACACCCATGCATGCATAAATATCAGCATTTTAATAGGGAACTCTTTTCATTGCTATTTTATGATTTTTCAAAAACATTTTTTGCAAAATGTAAGCTTTTAAAAACATTTTTCTCTTTATATATTTAATGTATATGCAATATAGAGAAATTAGGAAGAAAAAGGAGAAAATTGAAATAATCTAAAATTTATTTAAAAATCTTCCAAATTTTTCATATATAAACATACATGAATGTATGTGTACACACACAAACACAAATATAATTTACAAAACTGGGCTCATATTGTTTAGTTTGCTTTTCTAATCTCCTATCCCTATTCAGTAATATACTATGAGTACTGTTTCATATTCACAAATATGTTATTGTTATTAATCATTATATAGAGTTCTATTGTATTAATGAATATACCACACTTTGTCTAAACAATCCACCATGGTTGGAAATTTAGATTCTTTTGAGATTTGTATTATTAAATATGATGCTATATATAGGTTTCTACTCATAGGTCAAGACCCAATCCAAATATCCTTTGCTCTTTGGAGACTTCTCCGACCCCTCAAGAAAGAATAAGTCTTTTTTATGGCCCAGAGCACCTGTCCCATTCCATTTGTAATTATCCATATACCTTTCTATCTTATCTCCTTCTCAGCAGTGTAGATTCCTTGGAGTTTAAAACTTTGTTGTGTTATTTCCAGCTATGCCCACAAGATGCCTAACATGGAGAAGGTGTCATCACTGAAAGTTTATTGAATGGATCACGAGTACCATGTGCTTAGTACAATAACAAATAAACAATTAAAGTTACATTATTGGAAAGCAGGCCTCTTATCCTAGCAAAAGCCTTGGTCAGCAATTGGTTTAAGGGAAGGTTCAGCTGTCCTGGCCCACAGGACCGGCCAGCTTTTCCCATGTGCCTAATTTGTCATTCTTTCTCTTGATCGTAACTGTTGAAGCCCTATGCTTCTAAGTGTCTTGGCTCACTTAGGCAGTCAAGGAATACCATGGGCTCACCAGGGCCTAAAACTTTTATAATCAGGGGAACTTTTTAAAAGAAAAATATACAAAATCATGAATATGAAATAGTTATATAAAAATTATGTTTATTTTGACCATGGAATGAAATCACAAGTTACAAATCTTAAGAGCTGACCAACATCACAAAATCCATACCTGACACATTTCTCTAATTTTTTAAAAAATTTTAAGTTATTTTGAGAAAAACATACATTAATCTGAAATTGAGTACACAAGAACAATTCAAATACATTTTAAATGGCTACAGTCTGGAGCAGGAAATATGCATGATCAGCCTGTAGCATGTTGTTATGCCAGAGAATAAAGACATACCAAAAAAATAAAAAGGATGTTTATCTGTCAGAGGGACACAGGAGCTGACCAGAAAAATTGCCAATGGCCAAAGCTGGAACAATTAGAGCAACAAAAATAAAGAAATATTGGATTATATGGGACTTCCCTGGCAGTACAGTGGTTAAGACTCTGTGCTTCCAGTGCAGGGGCTATGGGTTCAATCTCTGGTTGGGGAACTAAGTAAGATCCCACAGGTCTTGTGGCATGGCCAAAAAAGTAAAAAAAAAAAACACTAAAAATATTGGGTTATAACCCAAAGTATAAATATCCAGAGTCCATACTGATATAAATAAATGATTGAATAAGTAGTAAGGAAGGGAGGGGGGAGGGAAGGAAAAAAAGGAGGTGGGAGGAAGAAAGGAAGGCAGGAAGGCAAGAAAAATCTTCTAAGTCAAAGAATTCCAAATAATTTATGTAGTTACCACTCCCTCAAGCAAGGTTATCTAACTCCCCATCCCTTAAGGGTGGGCTCCTGATAGTAATTCCTTTCCAAAGAGTACAGTAGGAAAGGGAAGTGTTGGGAAGAGGACAGTGGAGAAAGGTGACAAACTGCTACAGCCAGACGATTAAGATTACATCAACAGTGTTGAGCAATGTTGACAGCACATACCCTACATATGACCTGAGGAGAACGGCACTTTTCCTCTGTGGTTTTTGTCCCCCAAACTCATAACCCCAATCTAACCATGAGAGAAACAACTAATTCCAATAGAGGGGCATCCTAGAAGAGCTGACCAGTACTCCTCAAAGTACTGGTCAAAGTCTTCAAAAGAACGAAAATTCGAGAAATTGTCACAACCGCGGAGAGTGTTAAGGATACATGACAACTAATGTAATGTGGTGTCCTGGTTGGGATCCTGAAACAGAAAAAGACATTAGGTCAGAAGTAAGGAAATCTGAATAAAGCATGAACTTTAGTTAATGATAATGTAGCAATATTGGTTCACTAATTATAGCAAATATATTTATGTAAGAAATTAATAGAAGGGGAAAATTGGGTACAGGGTATGTGGGCAACTCTGTACTGTCTTAACAACTTTTCTGTAAATACAAAACTGTTCTAAAAAATAAAGTCTAGTAGGAAAAATAGCTCTAGTGTTCTACTCCTTAGTTCTAGTGTTGAACTCCATAAATGTATAATCAAATTATTCCTCTTAATGAATATGTGTTGGAATTTTATCATGAGGATACTTGTTCTTAGGCCATCTTGCTGCATCAGGAGAAATTTTCCCTGTTCTTTTGCGTGGCAACCTGCTCCAACACTCTTGCCTGGAAAATTCCATGGACAGAAGAACCTGGAGGGTTACAGTCCATGGGGTCACAAAGAGTAGGCACAATTGACCACAACACACTTGTCTAAAACAACCAGGCTTGATCAGTATATGACAAGCTTCCTATCCTACCTGGAAGTATATATTTAAAAATTAACAGATAAAAATGAGGCCCAGTAAATTGGCCCTCATCTCCCCAACCATCAGTGGCATCCAACAGACTGCCCAGGACCCCAAGTAAGAGTAAGTCTAATTATTCTCTCAGCAAATATTTGTGTTGCTAGGGGATACAGTGGTAAACAAGAGAAACAAGACCTCTGCCTTCAGTAAGCAATGGTCCGAAACACTTGCCTGGTTCTCAATCCCGGCTGGAGTTTAGACTCACCTGGGGAGACTTTTTTTTTTTTTTTTTTAAATATCAATCCCTGCGCTCTCTCCAGCCTCTCTGATGGTGTGACCCAGGAGTATGTATGCTTTAAAAGCTCCCCAAGAGATTCTAAAATATAATCAGGACTGAGAAACGTTTGCTAAATGATCTGAGAACAACCTGCTCTAAAATGAGTATGCTGTGCTCTTAGNTTTTTTTTTTTTTTTTAAATATCAATCCCTGCGCTCTCTCCAGCCTCTCTGATGGTGTGACCCAGGAGTATGTATGCTTTAAAAGCTCCCCAAGAGATTCTAAAATATAATCAGGACTGAGAAACGTTTGCTAAATGATCTGAGAACAACCTGCTCTAAAATGAGTATGCTGTGCTCTTAGTCATTATGGAAAAGGAGAAAAGGGTTGAAGTCCAGACACTGGGGAGCGTGCCCTCCCCCTGAGGGAGTCTCAGAGGTAGAGGAGCAGGGATGCAGAGGTTCCTCAGCTGAAAGCAAGGCTGGTGCTGACGGAAGTGGGGGCGAGGGGAGGCGCCGAGCAGCAGCCCTACGTAGCAGCCCACGCACTTGCTCCTTTTAGAACAAATCAGCTCTTCTCAGACATATGTACTGAAGAAGCCTCCTCCTGGAATTTTCCAGACAGAGCTGAGGACTACTCCCAGCATGAAAGCCTAGATTTTGGCTTATCTTGGTATAAAGAATCTCAAGACTGGAAGGTCCTTAAAGGGGTGCTATTCTCCCCCCCA
>SJYX01023139.1:8921-65759 GCA_006410675.1 Oreotragus oreotragus
TTTTAGCAGCACCCAGGGTTGCCACCTCTGTCCAGTCTGTGATGCCCCTGCCCAGGCTCCAGGCCAGCCCCCGGCAGCACCCCTAGTTCTGCAAGCTTCTCTCGCTTGTTCTCAGTGCCAAGTGTTCCCTGCCTTGGCACAGCCTCGATCGGCCTGGCCTCACTCTCCCAACTTCCTTCCAGATCACAACCTGGATTTGGCAGAGAAGGACTTCACGGTGAACACCGTGGCGGGAGCCATGAAGAGCTTTTTCTCAGAACTGCCAGACCCCCTGGTCCCGTACAACATGCAGGTCGACCTCGTGGAGGCCCACAGTGAGTACCGGCAGCCCGCCTGGCTCGTGGGCCCCTGGCGGCGCCCCAGGCTGACTCTGTTGGGCAGATGGCGGGGCCGGGGGTGGAGGGTGGTGCAGCAAGACGAGAACGGGTCCTGCCCTCAGAGAGCTGACGCTCTGGCTCTTGGAACTGAGACTGAAGGACATAGGAAGGAGAACTAGCAAGATGACACCAGAGAGGCTCACAAGTCAGACCCCGGCCTTGTCGACCAGAAGTGCTTCGTTCTGTTGGGAAAATTGCAGGCTGCCCCAAAGCGCCGTGGTTGAGAGCCTAGTTTTTATGCCAGACTTGGGGCATAGCCTCGCTCCTTTGCTTGTTCACTGTGGAACCTTCCTGGCCCTGAGAGTCCTAGGTTGCCATCCCTGCTTGGATTTATGGAAGGATACTCGGAGAGGCCTGGAGGCACGGCTGAGTCACGTACCTGTTTGGTGGAAGGCTGTGCTGGCCTCTCCCTCCTGACTTTGTCTCCTCCCAGCTCTCCTGAAAGGAAGTGCACGCGTGGTCGGCCAGAGAGCCTCTGGAGGGGCGGGGGCAGCTGCAGAGGAGTGCCTCTGCTTTCAGTGGTCCTGCTCGCTCCAAGGACTCTCTTCTGCCCTGGCCTGCCTCTCCCTGGGGGCTCTCCCACTGTGGGAACCGTGCCCTTAGGCATCCTTCCCTGGACTTCATGTAGTGCTGCAGGGGGCCTGACCTCTCAGTTTTTCACGGACTGACGGTCCAGACTTTTTTAGCCAGAGGCAGCTGCTGCTATGCAGCCGCAAGAGGGAGCTGTGTCCCTCAGACCCCAGGACCTTAGTCTTACTCTGCCGCTGCCCAACTCCAAAGACGGAGCTCTAAGCACACACGGTCTACTCACAGAGCTGATGGTGTGGACAAAAACTGAGGGGAGGCCACAGATTTGCAGGACTTCAAGTCATGGGTCGTAGACTCTTGGTGGCTTTGGGAAGTACAGGTGCTGATAGAAGCCCAGCCCTGCGCTGTGGGAGGGGTCCCCGCCAGAATCTGACAGCTGGCAGGGCTGAGGGCCCCAGAGTCGCTGTGCTGTGATCTGCCTTTCCCGTGATGTTTGTTTCCACAGTCTCTTCGTAGTTTATGCACACCATTCTTAGAGGCTTGAAATGCTTCACAGCCACCATCTTACCCAGGCCCACAGGGATGGGGCAGAAGCCCTGGCAGAACAGTCATGGTGTCCCCTGGCCTGCTCGCCCATCTGCCTGCTCAGGACAGGGGCTGGGTCTCCCGGATGAGTTAGGGCGTGGGGACAAGTGCCAGCTTCTGCCCTGGTCCTGCCTTCCAGAGATGAAGGTCCTCCCAGCACTCACTTCTCTAGCAGGCTCCAGGCGGGCTCAGATGTGAGACGCATGGGAGGCCTCTGTCCAGAGCCAGCTTTCTTTGCCCCTCAGCCAAGCCTCCTTGGGCCGCAGGTAGGAAGAGAAGGTGTGGGCTGGCATCCAGCTTGCTGGGAGCCTGGAGGTTGCCAGCAGTGTTCGTCTTGACTTGGCGCCATCTAGAGGCTCGTGGCATCCTAGCACCCCGCGGAAAGAATTCCATTGTTTGTGCAGAAATTGCTGACATGGCATCTTTTTGGTTTTGGAGGGTCGCAGGGGGCAGGAGAGGAAGGTGTCACTGATGGGGAATCAGCGGCCTTCCTCCAGCAGCTTCCGCCGGCATCCACTCTGTGGAAGGGGGCTGCTTGCTGCTCCTGCAGCCTGGAAGAGGGTGGAGATTTTCCACTTCCTCTTCCCATTGTGCGTTTCCTGTGCCCCACGCTCGCCAGCTCGAGCTCGGTTATCTTGAACCTGGTAGAGAGGAGCGTCTCTCACTGACATGGCACCTCACAGCCAGAGTGAGTGAGCACTGGGGCTGTGTGTATCAGAGCTTAACACCAACCGGGCAGTGCTTGAGTTCTTGGTGAGGGACACGAGGGAACAAAGATTCTCAGCCCCCAGAGTAGCTCAGCTCAGCCTGGCTGGGTTTCCATGGCAACATCAACTTGACCAGCTCTTTCCACTTCCTACCTGTGCGCTGTTGTGTCCTCCTGCCTTCAGGGTTGGAGATGATTTCAGATCCTATCACAGCAAACATCAAGGTCACTATAAAATTGTTTTGTGCCCTCCAGAATTTCACAGCAGTGTAAATATCGCTGAAATTGTGGCTACAAATGCGAGACTTTTGTAATTATTCTCCAGCTATCTTCCTGCCACATACAAGATGCCATGTGGGAGATTGAGAAGTGACTGGCAGCCACAGCCCGCACTGCCAGGGAGTGGCAAGCCGGGTGTGACCTTCTGTGCCAAGACATTTTTCCTGCCTCCCCAGTGCTCATTTAAGTTCTCTGCCAGACGGCGAGAAGCAAGCCAAGTTGGAAGGGCAGAAAGTGCAGAGAGGAGGGAGGAAGGAATTGGGTCAGAGTGGAAGAGATGGCCGCTGAGCTTGGCTTCAGAGAGGACCACGATTTCAGGAGGCAGCTAGAGGGGCCTTGAATTCTCAGGTCTTTCTCGCCTTCACAGTTCAGCCCAGCCTTCAAGAAACAGTATCATTTATTCCTGCCCCCCAGTCTCTCCTTCTCATCTCACGACCACCCCGACACCCCTGTCCCGTGTCTGGAATCCCTCCGGTCCAGCCAGTCCCCACGCCCCCTGTCCTCTGTCTTCTGTGCTGGCAGAGACCCTCATGCTGACTCTGTCTCAGGCCAAGAGGCTTTGAGCTTAAGGATCCTTGTGCTCTGGGCCTCATTATCCCGCATAACTGCTTGTGAGTTCTGTGTGCACATTACAGTCTATGGAGATCAGTATTCTTCAGCGATTGTCCAAGGGATGAGGGCTCTCTAGCGGCCGGTGGTTAGGACTCCACGCCTTCTCTGCCAGGGGGCTGGGTGTGATCCCTGTTCAGGAAACTAAGAGTCCACCAAGAAAAAAAAAAAGAGAGATGGTCAAGATATACGACCCCAGAGGGCTCCGGATGCTGGCGTGTTGTCTCACTCTTTCCAGCTGAGGGCTGGAGGTGCATAAACGCCTGCCTTGCGCGATGCTGGACGGGTCAGCCTGGCTGCTTGCCGGCTGGTGCTCACGTGCTGCCTTGTGATTGCGTTGATGCCAGGGTCCTGCTTCCGCTTGCCTGTCCAGATAGCAGCTTAAGAGCCTGGGGCACTCTCACTCCTAGTGTATGCCAGGCCCCGTGTGGGGCAGGGGCAGGTGGCATCAGGCAGACACAATGTGCAGGCCCTGCCCTCGTCTGATGGGTCAGAGACCACTGGACAGGTTACTGGACAGGCAGGGTCACGCCTCCAGAGAAGGGCACCCTGACGCTTCCTTCTGGGCCCAGCAGAGTGAGGGCTCGGCCTCAGAGTGATTTGGTGCCGGGGGTGCCTGCGTGTGTCACAGGGTGGGGCTCAAGCTGGTGCTTTGCCTTCTTGACGGTATGGGTGTGGCGGGTGGCGAGTCCATCGGGGGTCTCCCTTGAGGACTGAGCTGAGATTCCAGCCGGGAGCCTGGCTGCCAGCCAGAGGTGGCGGTGGGGTGATGCGGTCAGGGCGCCAGCAGTGTCTGGGATTGGGCCCCCGGCGCCGGTTCTTGTGGCCTTGGACCTGCTGTTCTTATTCACTGGAGCCTAGGCCTATCTGTACGCCACGAAGGGTGTGGCCCCCGGCTCTGCCCCCTCTTCCTCCCTAGTTACTGGGGCCTGAGTTCCGCGTCGCCTGGTCTCTGTCCAGACTTTGTCTTGATTCAGCTGACCTCAGAACGCCTCTCCTGATGCCGTCTCAGTTGATAGACACCTAATTTCAGAACTACGATGTGTTAGCTGAGGAGGCGTGAGCCCTGCAGAGCCCCTCACCCCTCTGGAAGAGGATGGTTGCGGTTGGCGAGGGCTCCGAGCCTGGGGGCAAGCAGCTGATCAGAGCAGGGATGCTGAACTTGGAGACGGAGCTGGGTGCCCTCCTCCCCCTCACTAGCCCCGTGGCCTGGCTGGCACCTCTTGAGTGGGCTTTCTCAGGGTGGGGCACGCCGGCGCTACCTCTCCTGGGTGGGGCTACCCAGAGAGCGCCCGTGGAGCATTGCCCTGCCGACATTCCGGCCCTCGGGCGACGTGCTGCTGGTGTTGGGGCTGCCCTGAAAAGCCTACCAGGTGGAGCCTACAGTGGGTCCCCGGCACTGCTGGGCTTTGCTCGCACGTGGGAAGCAAGTCAGGACAGGTCAGAAGGCCGTCCTTGAGGGGGCCATGTTCCGCGGGACAGACACAGGGCCCGGCCCTGCGCTAGGAGGCCCCCCATTGCTCCCCTTGCCGTCCTCCCCATCTCCTGCCAGGGTCTCGGTGCTCCCCGGCTCTCAGAGCACCTGCCCCGCGCGGCCAGCAGGGAGAGCAAGACAGTCCGTCTCCCTCCACGCTCCCAGGGTGCGCGGCCATCCGGGTCCTGCTGAGGCACTGCGCCAGGAGGTGGAGGGGGGCTGGCATGCCTGAGGGTGGTCCTCGAATTTCCATCCGAGCAGGTGCTGTAATCTCCACTTCCCCCACCCCTGCAAGGAAGAGAGAGAAGGGGCGGCCGTCCTGTGTTGCCCAGTAGATAGGAAGGAGAGGGGACATCCTGGGCAGGCAGTGACATTATCGGCCCCTTTCCTGCTTCCAGCCGGAAGGACGGGTGAGGCCAGGCTCTTACATGAAGGTGCTGCTGCTCAAGTGCTTGATTAAAACAAACACAGCTGTGTGTTGTCGTGCAGGCACCTAGGAGAGGCCCGTGCCAAGCTCGCATCTGGAAGAGGGCACAGTCGGTTCATTAAGTGAGACTCCGCGCCACGTGCACGCTGCTCACGTTCTCCGGGACAATTCTTCATCCTCCCAGCCCCGCTCCCACCCTGAGCAGTTTACTTCTTTCCTTTTTATTGAAACTTAACAGTGAAGGGTTTTCAAACTCAAGGCCAGACCAAAAAAAAAGTGTGCCCTTGACGTTGAGCCCTTAAAACCACTCTTGGGTTCAGAGAAATGACGCTGATGATGGCAGCACATAGTTCCTGTGGGTCTAGGTCACCACAGCACTGCGTCATCAAGCCACGCTCTCGAGTCTGAACGTTGGCGGCTCTCCTGGCCGTCTTTGCAGCCTCCTCTCCCCCTGGTCCCTGAGTCTCAGCCTTGCTCCCAGGTGCTGAGTGTGCGTCTGGCTGTGAGCCCTGCATTTCAGGGTGTGGTGTCGCCAAGTGAAGGCGGTGCCGTCCTGAGCCTCTTAGAGACGAGGAGACGGCCACTCAGAGTCATGTTCCCGAGGCCTCACAGCTGGCTCGTGTCACAGACAGGACCCAGACCGCATGACCCTTCCTCCCACTGCTCCCGCCACCATTGATGTTCCATCTGTCCTTCTAGTCTAGTTTGAGGCTCCTCATACCCGCTTGCCTAGACAGTGACCCTCTGGGGCATGTCACTTTCTGCCAGAGTCCTTAACTAGGAGGCCACAGCCTTCCACATGGGTTTGGAGAGTCTGGGAAGCTCCAGGGATGTAGGCAGACCTGTACACGGTTTATCTGTGGAAGAGGATCCGGAGTGTTCATCCACCCACAGGAGCCTGTGCCCCAAAGCAGTTAGGCGCCACTGTATTTGTTAATAAACACCTTGTCCCCCTGCCCACCTGCACCATCTCTTCACGGGGTCCTACTGTGATCTTCACGAGCCCTGGGGTCCTAAGGATGAGCCTCAGCTCCGACAAGTGGCTGCACTCAGATTTCAACCTGGTCGGCCCCGGACCATTCTCGTCTTGCTAGCCCAGGCCAACTCTCGCCTCCAGGGCAGGCCAGGTCCACTCAGGAAGGGGCCGCCAGGACCCCAGGAAGCACAGTGGTCCCCACCCAGTCTCTGCAGCCATTTGGGCAGGGTCTGATTCCCAGACCAAAAGGCTGATTGATGCCACCTCTCTGAGCCTCAGATTCCTTATCCTGGAAGTGAGATGATAAGAGCCCCAGCCTCCTAGGATCGTGAGGACTTGGCCGAAGCAGGCCTGGCTTGAATGAAGCGTTTCATTTGGGCTAGCTTTTCCCTGTCTCAGGACACTAGGGCACACGTAGTCTTTTTGATGAACTCTTAAGAATTCCCCACCGTTTCCACCAGCTCTTCCAAAGGGCAGATGCGTGGAGGGTCCCTGACTAGGGAAAGGACAGAGCCTTGGTCTCGTGACTCCCCCACTCCCAAGACTGTTGGCGCGGGTAGGCGGTGGCACCCACCCGTCTGCTCAGGAGGCAGCAAGCGCTATGCATCGGGATGCCCGTCTCCAGGGGCAACCAGATGAGCAAAGAATGGTGCCCTTCATGGAAGAGTCTCTGGATGGTGGGGGCCAGGAAGCTCTGGGCGTACAGTGCCCCCCTTCATGAACAGCGGCCTGGGGCACGGAGGTGGGCCCGGCCCTGGCCCCATGCCACTGCCAGGTGTGCCCACCCGGGGCACGGCTTTTGGGCGAGGATGGGGTTGGGCTGCCTTCAGAGCAGGCAGCACGGCCCTTCCCCCCACTGCCTAGGACCAGTAGCTAATCTGAGCCCCAGGCCCACCAGCCTTGATCTTGGTTTTCTCTTTCCTCAGAAATCAATGACCGGGAGCAGAAGTTACACGCCCTTAAGGAGGTACTCAAGAAGTTTCCAAAAGAGAACCACGAAGTCTTCAAATACGTCATCTCTCACCTGAACAAGTACGTTGCAGGGCTTGCTGTTGGTCTTCCCCTCTTGGAAACCCTCCAGTCAGGGCCAGTCGGCTGCGGGAGGAAGCTGAGCAGGCCTCTGTCCCCAGCTCGTCGGGTGCCGGCGCCTCCTCCTCAGGCTCTGTCCTGCTTCCGTCTGAGAGAGGCCTGCTCGGCCCCCAGCCCACCTGAAGCTCGCTCTCCAGGATCCATGCTCCCTGGCCGGTGTGACCACGCGCTGGGCCCAGACAGGCGTCCTGTGGGGAAGAGCGAACGGGAGCCAGGGAAGCACGTGCAGGGAGCTGCGGCCCGTTCCCGCCTTTACTCCCACACAGTAGGGTTGCTTTCCAGCCAGCCCTGTTCCTCTCCCGACAGAGGGGTGTTACGTGAACGCTGCTGTGGGACACACACGCTGCCTCTCTGCACGGCCAGAGCAGTGCCCCCCACTTTGGGGGCCTCAGAGGACGGGGCCAGGGGGGCTCGGGCCTCTTCGGTTCTCAGCTTGCAGGGCGGGGGTGGGGGCAGGAGAGCAGCCGGGGGGGCGGTGACTGTGAGCACAGGGGGCCGGAGCTCTGACCTCGAGCCTGGTGTCGCCCGCAGAGTCAGCCACAACAACAAGGTGAACCTCATGACCAGCGAGAACCTGTCCATCTGCTTCTGGCCNTGCAGGGCGGGGGTGGGGGCAGGAGAGCAGCCGGGGGGGCGGTGACTGTGAGCACAGGGGGCCGGAGCTCTGACCTCGAGCCTGGTGTCGCCCGCAGAGTCAGCCACAACAACAAGGTGAACCTCATGACCAGCGAGAACCTGTCCATCTGCTTCTGGCCCACCCTGATGAGGCCGGACTTCAGCACCATGGACGCCCTCACAGCCACGCGCACCTACCAGACAATCATCGAGCTCTTCATCCAGCAGTGCCCCTTCTTCTTCCACAACCGGCCCATCAGCGAGCCCCCTGGGGCCACACCCAGCTCCCCCTCTGCCCTGGCCTCCACCGTGCCCTTCCTCACCTCCACGCCTGTCACAAGTCAGCCGTCGCCGCCCCAGTCGCCTCCGCCCACCCCTCAGTCCCCGATGCAGCCGCTGCTCCCCTCCCAACTTCAAGCCGAACACACGCTGTGAGCCCCCGAGGCCTCAGGCTAAAGGAGACAAGGTCTTCTCTCTTGACGGGGTGGCACTGGGCCTTGAACAGAACCAGGCCTGCTGGGGTGGGGCGGGGAGGGTCTCTTCTCCTCCCGCCTTCTCCAGCCCGCAGCACTAGCAGCCTCCAACAGAAGGCGCGGGCTGGGCTGGCCGGTGCCCTGAGCCCAGCACTGCAGACCTGGGGTTGGCCACAGGCCGTGGCGGGAGCCCTACCCTGTGGCATGGACCCTTTTGTGGACTGAACGAGGCAGGCAGGGGCCCTCCACACCCTCACTGCTCCCTGGACCCCTCCCCGCCATCTGTGCACACCAGCCTCAGGGCCGCTGCCCGCTGGGCAGAGCCTGGCACCGGCCAGGAGGAGGAGATCCTGAGGTCCGGCTGCCCCAGGGCAGGGTCAGCAGCCCCTCACGAGGACATGTCCCTCTGCTGCGCCCGGCACTCCCCACCCTTGGGGGATGCAGCCTGCCCGGCAGCCTCCTTGGGAACATGTAGGCCAGCTCTGCCACCTTAAGGTACAGTCCCATCTGAGGGCGTTGGCCCAGCAGGTCAGGACAGAGGAGGCCAGCTCTGCCTGGACCAGGGAGCGTGAGCATGTCCACCCCCATGTACCCCGCCCCACTTCACAGGCTTTGGGGAGCCATTCCCTTTAAAACAAAGGAACACTGGAAGAAAAATGGGAAGACATCCCTCCCCCAGTAATTTTTAAAAAGGAAGAAAAACTACAGGAAGAAAACTACAGACCTCAAGATGACGCTCTCTCCCCACCTCTGCCAGAGGGCAAGTGGAGGGCAACCCATCTTTGTGACAGCAAGACCGGGGTGCCCAGCGGTGGCAGCCTGAGAGCCTGTTGGGGTCCCACTTACGTCCTGTCACTAGATCCCCCTCCCCCGCCCCAGATGTACGGCTTCAGCCCCTTGGCAGAAAGAGTTGGGGGCCCGCCCGGCACCTATCTGCCTTGGAGTGCTGCGGTGCTGCGGGGACACTGCCCTCATGTGCGGGGAGCGGGTGGGGTGGCGGGAGGTGCCCGCAGGCACGTGGGGGTTGGTTCTGTGTGTTTGGTGTTGAAGTAGAATCATTTTCCTCCCGGGCCAGCAGGGCTATCCGTGGAAAGTGGGCCGTGTCAGGGGACTCCAAGGGTGTGATGGTTGCTGGTGCGTGCAGGGCCCGCCTTCCTGCTCCCCGGCCGTCGGTGCCCAAAGGAGCTGCCGGTACAGAGGCGGTCGGTCAGGACGGGGCGGCGTGCCTGCCCGTCACCACCCTCCATGGGCTCCCTCGCCCTTCCTGGCTTTTCCACTGGCCTCTGGGAGAAGCTTCCTCGTCGCGCCCCCCCTTTGCCCCACCCCACCCCCAAACAGTGACCCTGCTAAGGCTGCTACAGATAGGCTGCCCCCATCCCGTGGCTGGGCCATGCCTCCGCCGTGGAGAAGCCTGACTAAGGTACCCTGGGCGGGGGGGCGTGGGATGGAGGCCCGCCTGCCGCACAGTCCTCTGGGGGTCTCTTTGCACTTTAAGAAGCAGCACCTGTGGTATGTTTGAGGCCGCCTGACAAAGTGAGAGATGCCTCAGAACAGTCTCGGCCACCCCTGGCCCCAGACGCTTCCCACTGGCTGTTGGAGGGCGGGCCAGGCCCTGTGCTCACCGACTCTTCCTCTGGATAAGCTGGATGTCGCACTGTCTCTAGTTCTTGTATGGCAAAATAAGGTGCTTGGAAAAACTACATGTCCCCTGCACGTTTTACCGCCTCCTTAAGGACACAAGTCAGAAAACCTAAGGTACATGAACGTCTTGTCGGATGCCAGATCTCTTCTGGCAGATCTGTGTCTGATGCTTTCTCGGTCGGGGCTTGGCTGGAGGGGGACGTTGCTTAGTTTTGACTTGAGGTCGGCAGACTCCTGCTTCTCTAGTCCTGCAGCTGCCCCAGTGCTGAGTCCCAGGCAGGTGTGCACATGACTCCATTGACTAATCTCGGCCTTTTCCTAGGTCATGCTCGCTTATTCCCAGGCAGCCTGTCAAGGTATTGGGTGGGGGTGGAAGGGAAGCCTTGAGAGTGGCCTGGGACCACTGTCTCATGTGTCAGCCAAAGCAGAAGAGGCCTGCTTCCTTCCTGCCTCTGTTGGCACCCTGGACCCCACTGCCACCTGCAGCCTTGGCTCTGCACCAGGAGCTTCACAAGCCCCCAGCTGTCCTGCCGTCCCATGCCACCCCCTCCCTGAGACCGCAGTTCTCTAAGTGGTAGGTGACTTTTCTGGAAGAAGAAAGGGCACAGTAAGAGTGGAAACCTGTGCTTTGCACCCTTAACCCTTGTGGGAGTAGCGGAGACCAGGCTTCCACGGCTCCACGGGGTGGCCGCTGGTCCCATAGCGCCCCCTGGTAGCCAGCCCGGCAGCTGCAGGGGCCCCTCAGGCCTGTACCCGGAATCCAGCCGGGGCTTTAACTGCAGGTGGGGACTGGTGGCTCGTTCCCCAGAGAGCCACGGTTGGACAGGAAGTTCCAGGGGTTCCTCTCTGTTTCCTTTGCTAATTCTTCTCATCCTCTGCTTCTCAGGCTGGTTTGGGCTTGGAGGACATTTCTTGATCATTCCGAGTTGGTATTCCCACCATCAGCAGTGCTAGTTGGGGGACAGGGAATGGTTGGTATTTGGACCAAGTGGGCACTCGGAGGGGGACCCATGAAGGAGAGTGGGTGTGTGTGGGGGCAGGCCAACCTTAACTGGAACTCTGCCCACCCAACCCACTTGTCTAGTGTGCTAAGCTCTATAGAGTTCTTCCGCAGGTCACTCGTGCACAGGTGGCACCACACCTCTAGGAATTGAGGGCAGGGCGGATGTTACTAGCCTTGGCCAAACTGGGACAGCCTGGCGGTGGGGACGCGGGGCTTGTGAAATAGCGGGGCGCCCGGGAGCTCTTCCCCGTCCAGTGTTGTTCAGATCCCCGGAGGTGCAGACCCCGCGGCCAGAAGTAGACGGCCCTGGCTAAGTGTCAGGCTGGCTCTGGAGGGAGGCTTCACGGAAGGAAGTGGTCCACGGTTAGGGCCGTGGCTTGTGAGTTTGCCCTCAGTTCTTGGCTGTGTTGCATGTGGTTAGCACAGTGCATTTGTCCCTGCATTCTGTCGAGCTCTTCCCAACACTTGGCCCTTCAAGGAGGAATGCTAAAATGCTGTTCCCCGGTTTCCTCCAGGCTGAACGTGTGCTGCAGGTGCGGTTCTACTAGCAGGCTGTGTCTTGGCCAGGGTGGGCAGAGGGTGACCTCGGAGCAGCACGCTGGCCAGGAGGGGCTGGAGAGCTCACCTCCACTGGTCCCTGCGCCTCAGTTGCCTGTGGAGGGGGCGGCCCTGGTGGGCTGCCTGCCCCCAGGCCGGGAGGTCAAGCCAGTTCCCTGCAGCACTTGGGATCCGAGCTCCTCTCCACCCTCACCCTCCCCTGTCCCCTCCTGCTAGGAGATCCACACTGCTTGGGGGCTGTCTCAGGTGTCCCAGGAGGAGGCTCCAGGGACTTGGGCTGGCCCCTGGGGACAGCCACGGCGCTCGCCCCCAGGGCCTCCAGTTCCTGCAGACAGTGGACGGAGGTCTTGCCCTCCTGTTGCTTGGCAGGTTCAAGCCACGCATTCATGCTTAGGTGAAAGGACGACTGAGTCGTGTGTGCTGGAAACCTAGGTCACATCTGGTGATCCCATGGCAGAAGGCCTGGGGCGGGGAGGGGCCTGCACCGATGTCCTGCCAGCTCCTCCTCGAACTGTCTTCCCACCGGCTGCTGACTGCAGACTCCTCGAGGCCCCGAGGTGACTGCCCGCGCCTCCTGCCCAAGAGCCCGCCTCGGCCAGCTCCAACAGCAGTGATGTTACACCTCAGTGTAGTCGAGACAGGGCGTAAATTATTGTTTGCATTAAGAAGAACCATGTTCCCTGTGTACATTTAAAAAAAAAAGTCTGAATTGTATGGGAATAAAACTTGTTTGAAAATTTGGAATAGTGCTGCTGCCAGCTTATTTTTCTGGTACTTGTATTTTCACATGTTAAATGATCTTTATATATGTTGGATTAACAAATATTTTGAGTTTCCTGAGGGTGGGGAGGGGTAACATTAATGGTATTGAAATGTGTTAGTAGTCTGGCTGTATGCCCAAAATTCTGTTTCGCAGCAAAAGTGGAGAACTGTATGTAAAGAAAGTATAACAATTATTTCTTTGTATTTTAGGGGCTTTAACCAGGACATCCTCTAGTTGGCGTTAGAAATGTTTGCTTAATTTGCAGACTTTTTTTTTAACACGTCATGGGTTTTTGAGGCTCCCACCTGCCGAGTGCATGGTCAGCCGTCAGCAGAGGCTGAGCATCTCTGACTGAGGTGTTCTCCTCTGGCTTTGTTTTTTAAAATCATGTATTTGCTACAAAGTATTGTACTTGTCTCAATGGGAATGGTGTACAAAACTGAAAAGGCCTTACGTGATATGTATCATAGTTAATAAATCAATCTTGTAAAAAACCAAACCTGAGAGAGAGATGAAGGCCCCTCCCTGGCCCCTGGGCGCGCTCCCACTGGGCAGGCCCCATGGGGTCACTGGCTGCAGCTTTGGCCCATCAGGAGGAGCGCGGGGGCCTCTGGACCACGGGCAAGAGGGTTCCCCCACCACCCCAGGGAAGGCTTCTCCAGCAGAGCCAAGGCCCGTGGGAGCTGCAGGCACCTTCCCTCTCCACCCCCACGACTGCTGCTGGGAGCCCCCGCCAGCCCTGGCCTCCTTGCCTTGCCTTTCCAGCAGAGTGATCCAGGCTTCCCTCATGGCACAGCGGTAAAGAGCTCACCTTCCCTGAGTCGTGAAGATTCCCTGGAGGAGGGGATGGCAGCCTACTCTAGTATTCTTGCCTGGAGAATCCGTGGACGGAGGAGCCTGGTGGGCCCAGTCTGCGGGATCATAAAGAGCCGGACACAACTTGAGCGCAAGCTCAGGGATCTGCCTTCCCCAGGTCTTGCCGCTGGTTGCTCCCACAGTTTATTCTAGACCATCAGGCCAAGCGCTACCCACAGAGCCCTGTGGCCTCGGGGGCGCCCAGCAGGCCACACACCAGCGTCTGCAGCTGATGCCCTTCTGAGCTGAGGCCACACACCAGCGTCTGGGCTGATGCCCTTCTGAGCTGAGGCCACGCCGGTGGCTCTGGGATGGGATCCAGGGTTCACTCCCAGGTGGCCCAGGGGAGTGAACCTCAGGACAGTGCCTCAGAGACACCTCAGCCACTCAGGCTCGCTCTGCCCCATGCCCTCCCCTCCACGGCCCCCTCAGTCACCTCCCAGATGCCCCCTTCAGCCACCACGTCCATTCTGGCCCAGGTCCTAGTTCTGGCTCCCCTGGCCTCCGACGGACACTCCCACACCTTAAGTGGCTCCCTCAGTCTTTAAACCAAGAAGTTACCCCGGAAGACCCGGCTTTGCTTTACCTGCGGCAGCAGTGGGGACTAGTCAGCCTGAGAGATGCCTCTCCCCTCCCCTGCCTGAGGCAGGCACGGTCCTGGTTCACAACTCCTGCCCCAGCGTTGCGGCCCCAAGCTGCCAGTTAGCAGGAGCCAGCAGGCCCCTGAGCGCAGGCCAGGCAGGAGCGCCCCCTCTGGCCCCGGCCCGCCCTCCTCTCCCCGTCCTCCAGACTCCAGCTTCTGTCTGAGTCATTCACATTCTCCCAATGCACTTGGTTGCTTCCGACTTGCAAGGCTTTGCTTGCACTGTTTGCCTGAAATGCCTTCTGTTCCTCACGCCCCCAAATCTCAGCACTGCCCATCACATCCTCACCCGTCCTTCAAAACCAATCTTCCTCTAGAAATTATTCCCAGGCCTTTTTACCCATTGATGGACCCAACAACTACTGGCCTGCTATGGTGATTTATGTGACTCCCAGAAAGTCTTCAACATTTGTTCTTTTATTTTTTTTTTTTAGCCACGCCAGATAGCAGGCAAGATTTTAGCTCCCCCACTGGGGATCGAACCTGTGTCCCCTGCAGTGGAAGCATGGTCCCAGCATTTGCTTTAAAAAAAGTTTCTGCAGTGTACAGTTGGCACTCAATATGCGCACTGACGTCATAAGCCCGTCTTTGTCTCTGGTTTTTGATGTTCAAGTGCCATGTACTTGGATATTTAACACTTCTCAGCCACCATCCACCCAAAGTGGAGAGCTTTAGGGGGCAGGGCCTGTGGCTTCCCCGTATGTCTCAGCATCAAGCAGGTAGCTCAAACGTAACAAGATTTCCGTCTGCAGAACTCATCGGTCAGTTTCAGCCTTGCCCTTGCTTATGCTTGTGCGCACTCAGTCGTGACGGACTCAGTGACCCAATGGGCTGTATGTAGCCCACCAGCCTCTCTTTCCTGTGGTTTTTTAGGCAAGAATACCGGAGTGGGTTGCCATTTCCTCCTCCACAGCATGTTCCAAACGGAGGGACAGAACGCATATCTCCTGCACTGGCAGGCAGGTTCTTTACCACTGGTGCCACCTGGGAACCCTTGCCCTTGGTCTCTTTAAGCCAGCCTCTCCCACGTGGTGGTGGTCAGTCGTTCCATCGTGTCCAACTCTGCGACCCCATGGACTGCAGCACACCAGGCCTCCCTGTCCTTCACCATCTCCCGGAGCTTGTTCAAACTCATGTTCATCGGGTCGGTGTTGCCATGCAACCATCTCACCCTCTGTCATCCCCTTCTGCCTTCAGTCTTTCCCAGCATCAGGGTCTTTTCCTATGAGTTGGCTCTTTGCATCAGGTGGCCAAAGTATTGGAGCTTCAGCTTTGGAATATTGGAATATTCCTTCCAGTGAATATTCAGGACTTATATCTTTTAGGATGGACCAGTTTAATCTTGCAGTCCAAAGGACTCTCAAGAGTCTTCTCCAACACCACAGTTCTAGACCATCAATTCTTTGGCGCTCAGCCAACTCCAGTGCAAACGTCTGCTCTGAGAACCACATTCCTGCCCACTTGCCTGTGACACTCTGCTCGCTGACTCTGCTGTGCATAACCACAGCCAGAC
The DNA here is from genome assembly GCA_006410675.1 of Oreotragus oreotragus. NCBI lineage: Eukaryota > Metazoa > Chordata > Mammalia > Artiodactyla > Bovidae > Oreotragus > Oreotragus oreotragus. The sequence goes on from SJYX01023139.1 coordinate 24,036, forward strand.
TCCCAATCCCTTTCTGCAAACCTGTTCATCCCCGCCCCCGCTCCCCTCACAAGCCAGAGACCCTGGAGACCTCCACAAGGTATCACTCTCTCCCATCAGGCCACCCCAAGTTCTGTTTCACCTTCCACATGGCTCTCACCATCCTGATTGAATCTCACCAGCCCCCCTCCTTGACCTCCTCCCTGGTCTCCCAGCCTCCAGTTTCACCCCCTCCCTTCCATCTCTCTGTGGCAGCCAGAGTGAGCTTTCAAAGCATATCTGTCCCTGCCACCCTTCTCGACACCTTCCGGGGCTCCCCAGCACCGTCCGAAGCCAGCTCTTCAGCAGTTCCTGGGAGGGCCCTTGCCAGCCTCCCAGGGAGGCTCACCTTGCAGCCTGCCCTGCAGTCTTCTGACTCCTCAGGGGCCTGCCTACCACGGGTACTGTTCCCTCTAGACACTCTGTCCAGCCTTCCTTGCTAACTCCCTCCGTAACCTTAAGATTTCAGTTCCCTGGACTCTTCCTTGGGAAAGTCACCCCTCCCCCACCCAGACCAAGATGAACTCCTTTGCTTTCAAAGAAAAAAGCATTCTCTTCAACAGCGTTTTTCTGTCTGTTACTCCTTTACATTGTATTCACCCATTTAACACACGTTTCCTGAGCCTTTACTTTGTGCCAGTCCCTCAGGGACAAAGCTGGGATCTGACCCCTAGTGGAACAGACACAGAAAACAGTCCAAGAAATGAATGTATGCCTTAATGTTGGGCACCGATAAGACATTAAGGAGGATGTGAATTTGGGGGAGCAGAGCTGTTATTTGGGATGGTTGGGAAGACCTCCCTGGGGACGTGATATCAAGAAACCAGGATGAGGTGAGTCAGGCATTTGCCTCAGATACAAAACCTAAAGGGACAAGGGATCAGAGATCAAGATAAAAAATTATTTCAATTCATGTTTTAAAAAATCAATTGTCAGCCTCCCAAATCCATGATGACCAAAATTTTAAGTAAAAAAAAAAAACAAACCAGGACTTCCCTGGTAGTCCAGTGGTTAAGATTCTGCCCTTCTAATGCAGGAGGCATAGGTTCAGTCCCTGGTTGGGAAAGTTCCACAGGCAGTGAGGCCAAAAATAAAGCCTTTTCTTAAGGCAAAAAGAAACAGATTCAGTAACAGTGCTGTGAAGCCTGAGTCGAAAGGAGAAATCAATAAGACAGCCTGGAGTGGGGAGAAAAGTGATGGTGGATGAGAACAAACCTAGGACAGTGGAATTGGAAAGAAGAGCTCCGAATATCTTAAAAGTCAGGGCGACAAGATGGCACAGTATGCTCAAGATTGCCCCAGGAGGTGAGAGGACTCCAGGGCTGACACAAAGTCTATCTAATCGGCGTCGGTTCCAGAAGCTGCAGCCAGCACGGAGCGTGTACTAGGCGCTCGCTAGCTCCGAGCTAATGGCACTCCACTCCAGTACTCCTGCCTGGAAAATCCCATGGACGGAGGAGCCTGGAAGGCTGCAGTCCATGGGGTCGCTGAGGGTCAGACACGACTGAGCGACTTCCCTTTCACTTTTCATTTTCATGCATTGGAGAAGGAAATGGCAACCCACTCCAGTGTTCTTGCCTGGAGAATCCCAGGGACTGGGGAGCCTGGTGGGCTGCCGTCTATGGGGTCGCAGAGAATCGGACACGACTGGAGTGACTTAGCAGAAGCAGCTCCAAGCCAACCGCCCGAAAGTGGGAAGGCGGCCTGTTATTCCTTGCGGCCACCAGGGGTCAGCAGAGCGCCGCCCTGCCCAGCCGTGGTCTGGCCTGGGAAGTGTTGGAAGCCCACCGGGTGACGTTATTCAAAGGAGGGTGAGACATGATCGACTGGACTGAACTGAGAACGGGGCTGGAGGTGTCTCGGGAGCAGGCTGAGAATCAGGGGTGAGCTACTCTTCCTGGCATTTCACCCAACCATCGCTCCATTTATTCACTCAGGGGGCCAGGCCACACAGTCTCATGGGGTGAAGTGATAAGCTCCAAGTTTGTCCAGAGGTCACTGGGGGAGCCACCGGGTCCGATTTGCAGGACCTGAGGAAGTGGGAGAACCAGCTGGGGATTCCAGAGATACCACTCACAGGAACTCTGCCTCCAAGGTGGGGATTAAGGAGCACACAGTTGCCATAAACCTCAGCAAGACAAAGCAATTAATAAACGCTCATGGGGACTTCCCTGATGGTGCAGTGATTAGGACTCCTTGCTTTCACTTCAGGGGACCAGGGTTCAATCTCTGACCGGGAAACTAAGATCCTGCAAGCTCTGCAGTGTAGGGAAAAAAAAAAAAAAGCTAACCATTTTTGGATACTTACAAAGTATCATGCCCTTTTTTAATAATCTTTCATGTACCAACTCAATTTTCACATGAAAATTCTATGAAGCAGGTATTATCATTGTCCCCACGTTCCAGGTGAGGAGACTGAGGCATGAAAGGGATGTCCGACAGCACAAGCTAATAAGTGGGAGCCAGGATTTGAACCCCAAAGCCCATGGCTCTTTTCGTGGCTGCTGTAACAAATGGCCGCAGACGGGCTGGCAACAGAAATTTATTCCTTCACGGTTCTGCTGGCCAGAAGCCCCAGATCAGGGTGTCGGCGGGGCCCTGCTCCTCTGAAGGCTCTAGAGAAGAGCTGCTCTCTCATTTGCCAGCGTCTAGATGTTCCTTGGCATCCCTCTAGTCTCGGCCTCTGTCTTCACAGGGCCGCCTCTTCCTTCTCCCTGTGTACTTGTATTTTTCCTATGCATCACCTCTTCTGTCTTTTTTTTGTTTTTTGGCTGCATGGTGGCTTTCAGGATCTTAGTTCCTGAACCAGGAATCGAACCCCAGCCCTCGGCCACAAAAAGCAAGGGAGTCCCAACCCCTGGACCACCAGGGAATTCCCTCCTCTCTGTCTCTTATAAAGACACTTGTCACTGGAGTTAGGGCCTGTCCAGATAATCCAGGATGATCTCATCTCAGAGCCCTTAATTACACCTGCAAAGACTCTTTCACCAAATAAGGTGACATTCAGAAGTCCCAAGGTTAGGACACGGACATATATCTCTTGGGGTCGGAGAAGGGGCAATATTCAACCCCCTACAACTCTGCCCCATGATCCTATTATTATCATTGCGGTCATTGGTATTATGCCATGAACCTGAAGGACAGCTTGGGGCTGGAATAAAGTTAGCCAAGTGGGCGATGGGGAAGTCAGGCACAGCAAGGAGCAAGCATGTGGAATAATTGCAGGGACTTCCCTGGCAGTTCAGTGGTTAAGACTCCACGTTTCTACTGCAGGGCGGGGGGCAGGGGTTCGATCCCTAGTCGGGGAACTAAGGTCCCACATGTTGCCCGGTGCAGCCAAAAATAATGGTTGCAGCCGTGTCCTGTCATGGCCCCGCCTTCCCCTGCTGCCTCCACAGCCGATGCTCGGCTTCTTGCTGAGTCCCCCTCTGCAGGGTAAGTCGTGGGGAGAGAGTCCCTTTGTCTCTGGCAGGAGCAGCCCCTGGACAGGAAGAGCAGTCAGCCCACCTCCGTGAGCGTGCCCACACCTCCCTCCTTGGTGTGCAGGACCACAGGCTCACCATCCCCGGCTCTGGCCGCCCCCTCAGGGGGCACACTGGCTAGTTTGCTGCTTGCCACTCATTTAGTTCTCCACCTGGGCCCATGGTCTCACCAGGTGTCACTTGGGGGGACAGGGGACCAGCCCAGCGATGCTGACCCTCCCGCTGTGAGCTGTGCTGTAACGAGCATCTGTTCCGGGAGGCTTGCTGTCTTCTTTTGGCACCTACAGACAGGTGACAGTCAGGCCTGGATGTCCTCTGGAGGCTAGAGTCTTCCCCTGACATCTTGGGTGGCCTGAGGGGGACAAGACGGGGCTGGAAGATGGGAGGCAACCAGGAGAACATCCAAGTGTCAGGCCGGGTGACACTTAATGTGGGGTCATTTATCCAGTTGGTGGGTGGTGTTTTCATTTATCCAGTTGGTGGGTGGTGTTTTCATTCCCCACTTTAAAAAGAAAATTTGTTTTTAACTTCTCTGATGACAGCAGGTCTTAGCTGTGGTGCTCGGGACTTTTGATCTTTGTTGTGGCATGTGGGACCTTTCACTGCGGCATGTGGGACCTTTCACTGCGGCATGTGGGATCTAGTTCCCTGACCAGGGATCGAACCCCGGCCCCCTGCATGGGGAACCCGGAGTCTTAGCCAGTGGACCACCAGGGAAGTCCTCCCCACTTCCTTTATTCTTCCCACTAATTGTCAGTAGTCTACTAGGCTACCTGGGGCTTCCCTGGTAGCTCAGAGGGTAAAGAATCTGACTGCAGTGCAGGAGAACCAGGTTCGATTCTTGGGTCAGGAAGATCCCCTGCAGAAGGGAATGGCTACCCACTGCAGTATTCTCGCCTGGAGAATTCTATGGACAGAGGAACCTGGCAGGCTACAGTCCATAGAATCGAAAAGAATCGGACACAACTGCGTAGCTAACACACACTGGGCTACCTAAAACTACTCGTGTAGCACATACCCTTGCTGTATTTCTCTCCGCCACTTAGCTCCATCCGATGTGTATATTTTCTTCTTTTATCTGTTGTGACATCCCACCCGGATGTGAGCTCCAGTGACAAGAATCTCTGCTGGTTTCTTCCGTGCTAGATCCTTGGAGCTTCTGGCACACAGGAGGTGCTCAAAATATGTTTGTGGGCTAGCTGGCTCACAACCAAAAACAGGACAACTCTGGGGCCAGGTTGGGCTGCCCAGGTCTCCAAAGACCCTTCATCATTCACTGCATGTGCTTTAAATGAAGAGTTTTACTCTCAGTACAAAGCTGTCTGTTCAAGGAATACATTCTTTGGGGGTGTGGTACCCCACTAGCACCCCCTGGTGGTCAGAGGAATCAGCTCCTTGAGAACCTGACTATTGGAACCCTGGAAGGCCAGGTCCAGGGACTCCTACTGTAAGGCCAGGTCCAGGGACTCCTACTGTAAGTCTGTGAAGTGCAGAAGTGAAAGCAGAAAAGATGATTAGCCATGTATAAGGACTTCCCAGGAAGTGAACGCCTGGGGTATGTTAGCGACTCCACGAGTCACAGGTCTGTCCCAGGAGGTCTCAAGGACAGGGTTTCGCCCACATCTTGGACAAATCCCCTCCCTCTCCCTGGGAGTTTAGACCCAGCACCTGCTCCCTCAGCCATTTCTGCCTCATCTGGTTCAAGGGCAGCTCCATCCTCCAGGCCCTGGAGCCAAAACCTCTGCATTTTCGGACTCCTCCCTCCTCCCTTTCTGTCACCCTCACATCTGGTCGCCAGCCAATCCCTCAGCCCGGCCTTTGAAATATCCCCAGAATCCCCCCACCTCCCCCCACCCCCTGTGCCTCCTGGTTGGACCACCATCACTTCATCTCTGGCTTTTCCAGTCGCCTCCTCAGCTGGGCTCCAGGCTTCTGCTTTCACACCTTACAATTCCTTCTCCATCCAGCAGTCCAAATTCCAGAAATAGGAATTAGAGGGACTTCCCTGGTGGCTCAGATGGTGAAGAATCTCTCTGCAATGCAGGAGACCTGGGTTTGACCCCTGGGTCGGGAAGATCCCCTGGAGCCAGAAATGGCAACCCACCTCAGTATCCTTGTCTGGAGAATCCCATGGACAGAGGAGCCTGGCAGGCTACAGTCCATGGGCTCATAAAGAGCCGGACACGACTGACTAACACTTTCACTTTCAACACTTCCTTGGTGGTCCAGTGGTTGAGACTCCCCAACGCTCCCACTGCAGGGAGCGTGGTTTCGATTCCGGTTGGGAGTACGTGCCCTGTGGTGCCGCTAAAAACAAAAATATACGAATCAGATCAGGCCCCTCCCCAGCCTAACACCCTCTAAGCCCCGTGGAAGCCAAACTCCTCCCTGCAAGGCCCCGCCCACTGCAGCTAGCCCCGCCCACTCCCTGCCTGACAGCTGAGGCTCTCTTTTCCTCCCCAGCTCCTCCATCCCACTGCAGGGCCTTTGCACTTGCCATTCCTCACATCTGGTCGCCAGCCTTTTCCCGTAGATTCATCTCATCCCTCAGGTTTCCCAGAAAATGTCACTTCCCCTGAGAGGGCTTCCTGCCACCATAACCACTCTCTGGTGGTTTTATTTCTCTTGCCTCACTCTTTTCTTTCTTTCACAGCTCTCAGTATGAGCAGAAATCATCTTTTTCACGTACTTGTTTCCTTGCTTGCCCCTCACATACACACATAAGGACCTTGTTTGCTTTGTTCACTGATGTCTCCCAGCCCCTGGCACACAGGGGGTAGTCACAAAATTTTTAGGACTGAAGAATTGTATCATATTTATTTATATAATAGTCTCATTGAATGCAAACACGGTTTAAAATTAAATAATTCTTAAATCTATAAGATGCAAACTAAATCTCCCTTTACCAAGTTGCCGTTACCTTGTTTGCTTTGTTCACTGATGTCTCCCAGCCCCTGGCACACAGGGGGTAGTCACAAAATTTTTAGGACTGAAGAATTGTATCATATTTATTTATATAATAGTCTCATTGAATGCAAACACGGTTTAAAATTAAATAATTCTTAAATCTATAAGATGCAAACTAAATCTCCCTTTACCAAGTTGCCGTTTTTTTATAAAAGGACCCATTTCTCACACTTTCACTAAGTATGGAGACCTACAGTGGGTTGTTTTTTTTTTTTGTTTTGCTTTGCTTTTTAATATTCTGGCCGTGTGGTGCAGGGCATGTGGGATCATAGCACCCTTACCAGGGATTGAACCTGGGGCCCCTACATTTGAAGGGCTGAGTCCTAACCACTGGATGATCAGGGAAGTCCCACCACCACGATTTTGTTTTTTCCAGTCTGTCTACAGGCAAAGGACAGCTTGTTGCCTTTTTAATTTCAATTTCTTGATTATCATTACAGTTGAGCACTTTCCCGTATGTTTATGTGTCAGACGCATTTCTTTCGTGATTTGCCTGTGTGCATCTTGACCATTTTCCCCATTGAGTTCTCTGTATTGGGTCATCTGCCTTTTTCTTATTGATTGGTAGGAGCTCTTTACTTATGATGTATGTCAATCCACTGTCTCTCAATTTTTTGTCCATCCTGGTACTAATCTTCTAACATTGTTTACAGTATCTTTACTACTGCAGAGTCATTTGCCTTTGTGCAGGAGTGGGGGTGGGGATTGGGGAGCACAGTTCAACCCACAACACCTCCCTTCCCCATTTCCTATCATTTTATATTATGAACAGATCATACAAACAAAAGACTACACAAAGCAACCTGCCAAGTTTATGCAATAACGATAATTAAGTGGTCACCTGGGTTCTCACCTGTTCCTGCCCCTTGGCCCCCGCCCTCCAGCCCACAGCATCTTCCTCCTCCCCCAGACTCAACCTCCAGCCCACAGCATCTTCCTCCTCCCCCAGACTCAACCTCCAGCCCACAGCATCTTCCTCCTCCACCCCCAGACTCAACCTCTCTCCTAAATCTCAGGTTAACCATTCTCTTGATCTATTATCTATTATTATCATTTCTTGCATCACCCAGGCTCACATCCCTAAGTAACAGATTGTTTATTGTGCCTGTGTTTGGACTTTTAAAAAATAGGTTCTTTCTGTATTCCCTCTAGTACTTATTTCTTTCACAAAGGTGAAATGCAGGATGCCTGTGGATGTGGGGGAGCAGTTCATTTGTTTGGGGAGTATTGTTATACTCTCCCCATCTTACAGATGAGGGGAGTGAGACACAGAGAGGTGAAGGAAACTGCTCAAGGTCACACAAGTCGCGTCAGAATTACAATGAGCCCATTGAGTCCCCTTCCTAAAACTCTACTCTCTTAGTAGAGAAGAGATCAAGGAGAAGTCACTGGAACCCTCCAAACACACAAACACACACACACCCGTGCTCTCAAGGCCTACCAAAATCCTTGCACCTCTCCTTTTTTTTTTTTTTAAGATTTACATATTTCTTATTAGTTTTTTGGCTGCACTGGGTCTTTGTTCAGAGAAGGCAATGGCATCCCACTCCAGTACTCTTGCCTGGAAACTCCCATGGATGGAGGAGCCTGGTGGGCTGCAGTCCATGGGGTCGCTGAGTCAGACACGACTGAGCGACTTCACTTTCTGTTTTCACTTTCATGCATTGGAGAAGGAAATGGCAACCCACTCCAGTGTTCTTGCCTGGAGAATCCCAGGGATGGCGGAGCCCAATGGGCTGCCGTCTGTGGGGTCGCACAGAGTCGGACACGACTGGAGTGACTTAGCAGCAGCAGCAGCAGGGTCTTCGTTGCTGCGTGTGAGCCTTCCTAACTGTGGTGAGCGGGGGCTGCTCCTCATTGTGGTGTGTGGGCTTCTCATCGTGACAGCGGCTCTTGTTGAGCACGGGCTCTGGGCACGCGGGCTTCAGTAGTTGTGGCACACGGGCCCTTGCCCCTCTCCTTGATTTCCCCTGATTACGGGAACCTCACCACCTCTCAAGGACACATACTACTCTTTCCCATCTTTCCACCCCAGAAGAGGTCTCCATGTTTTGGTGAGAAATGTCTCCTAAGCTGAGGAAGGCCAAGGAGAGCTGAATGTGGCTGAGAGACTAAGAAGCTAGGGCAGGACGTGTCAGGGATGAGACCAAGAGGGTCTCAACTGCCACTGTCTCTAGATTCTCTAACAGGCCCCAGGTGGTGATGGCTCACTGTTTTGCCTGCCTGGGGGTGGCACAGCTGTCCTAGATGTTCCCCAAACCTTTGTCAAGAGTCCTTTCAGGGACTTGCTTGGTGATACAGTGGTTAAGAGCTCGCCTTGCAATGTAGGGGGCACAGGTTTGATCCCTGGTCAGGGAACTAAGATCCCACATGCCTGCACTCCACGCCCACACATGGCCATGAAGATCCTGCTTGCAGCAACTAGGACTGCATTTGGTTAAATAAATTTCAATATTTTGTAAATGAAATAAAATAGACCCTGGGAGATTCACAGAAAAGCCTCTGACCCCTGATTGTTTTAAAAAAAAAAAAAAAAAAAGTCTTTTATGAAAGCTGTCTTGATTCCCAGTTAGAGGGTCCCAGCTCTCTCCCCACAGGGTCCCACCTGATGCATATACTCTGCCCCAGGAGCAATCCTGTTTCTTCCCAGCTCTATGACCAGAGCTGCCAAAGGGCATGGACATCACAGAACAGCCCACCCATTTCACAGATGGGAAAACTGAGACCCCAAATGGTTGTGTTTATCAGTCACTCTGTGAGTGGAGTCAAGGGCACATGAGGGTGAATGTGTCTTTGGATGGGCATGTATATCTTCCAGATTTAATGCCTGGCTCTATTCTGTTTGGGGGCTTCCTAGGTGATGCTAGTGGTAAAGAACCAGCCTGCCAATGCAGGAGACATTAGAGATGCAAGTTCAGTCCCTGGGTTGGGAAGATCCTCTGGAGGAGGGCATGGCAACCCACTCCAGTATTCTTGCCTGGAGGATCCCATGGACAGAGGAACCTGGTGGGCTACAGTCCATAGGGTTGCAAAGAGTCAGAAAGGACTGAAGCAACTCAGTGACGCATTCTCAGCTTTAAGTGGCTTAACTCAGCAGTTTTCAGACTTTTTGTTCTATTTACATTCTTGGAGAAAGAAATGGCAACCCACTCCAGTATTCTTGCCTGGAAAATCCCATGGACTGAGAAGCCTGGCAGGCTGCAGTCCATGGGGTCGCAAAGAGTCGGACACCACTGAGCGACTTCACTTCACTTCACTTACATTTTTAGGGAAGACCAAAGAGCTTTTATTTCTGTTTCCTAAGTCATATCAGAATAAAACTGAAAATTCTTGAAAAGGATTCAAAAGGCATTTTTAAATAGCAATAATAAATGCATTACGGGCTAACATAAATAACCTATTTTAAGAAAAATTTTAGTGAAAGGAGTGTCATTATTTTACACTTTTGCAAAGCTCCTTAAAGTCCAGCCTCACAGAAAACAGCTGGACACTCCTGCTGCTTATGCCTGAGGTCTGCTGTGATATCACAGGCCAGGGGGCTTCTGAAACCTCCCCCACCACTGTACGCTCATGGAGAAGGAAGTGGGAAGGCAGAAAATGTCTTGGTATGAAAATTTGACCTCATAGACCCCCTGAGACAGTCTCAGGAACGAGTGCCCACGTCACACATAAAAGATTAGCTCTCAGATTGTTCAATGTGGTTATCCTGATTGAACATCCAGACCTCCCAAGGACTGGGGTACAGGTATCCAAGGAACTTCAGTGACCAGGATCCTGGCGTCTTACCTCCACCACTGCTCCAATGGGAACCCCAACTTCAGAGTTTCCCATGAGGCCATAAATGAGCACTAAGGGATTATAGCGCCTCCCACATATCTTGGAGCAACTTATCCTGTGCCCCACAACTACCAAGCCTGTGCTCCACAACAAGGGAAGCCACCCACCACAAGAAGCCCATGCACTGCAACTAGAGAGAGAGTAGGCCCTGCTCAGCACAACTAGAGAAAGCCTGCGTGCAACAATGAAGACCCAGCACAGACAAAACTAAAGTAAATAAATAAATTTGGTATTGTTGTTCAGTTGTTGTCCAGGCACTCAGTCGTGTCTGACTCTTTGCAACCCCAAGGACTGCAGCATGCCAGGCTTCCCGGTCCTTAACCTTCACCATCTCTCGGAGTTTGCCCAGATTCATGTCCCTTGAGCCGGTGATGCCACCCAACCATCTCATCCTCTGTTGTCCCCTTCTCCTCCTGCCTTCAATCTTTCCCAGCATCAGGGTCTTTTCCAATGAGTTGGCTCTTTGCATCCGGTGGCCAAAGTATTGGAGCTTCAGCATCAGTTCTTGCAATGAATATTCAAGATTGATCAACCTTATTCAAGGTTGATCTCCTTTAGGATTGACTGGTTTGATCCCCTTGCAGTCCAAAGGACTCTCAAGAGTCTTCTCTAGCACCACAGTTTGAAAGCATCAGCTCTTTAGTGCTCAGCCTTCTTTAAATGAATATTAAAAAAAAAAACCTTTTTTTTTTTTTTTAAAGAGTGTTCCTATCAGCCTGTGTGCCTGTGTACATGAGAGTGCAGAGGTGTGTGCCTTGGTTCCTCAGTTCAACCTGAGGAAGACCCTAGCTCTCTGCCAGCCCTGCCCACCCGCCTCCCTTAAGACTCCTGGCCCACCTTCATCAGTTGCACTGTGGTCTCCTAGGAGCACTTCATGCTCACATGTTCAGTTGGTCCCACTCTTCTCCACCGCATGGACTTTAGCCTGCCAGGCTCCTCTGTCCATGGGATCCTCCAGGCAAGAATACTGGGGTGGGTTGCCATACTCTCCTCCAAAGGATCTTCCCAACCCCGGGACTGAACCTGAGTCTCTCATGTCTCCTGCATTGGCAGGCAGGTTCTTTACCACTGAGTCACCTGGGAAGCCCCCTGGGAGCACTTAGTTCAGTTCAGTTCAGTTCAGTCGCTCAGTCGTGTCCGATTCTTTGCGACCCCATGAATCGCAGCACGCCAGGCCTCCCTGTCCATCACCATCTCCTGGAGTTCACTCAGACTCACGTCCATTGAGTCCGTGATGCCATCCAGCCATCTCATCCTCGGTCGTCCCCTTCTCCTCCTGCCCCCAATCCCTCCCAGCATCAGAGTCTTTTCCAATGAGTCAACTCTTCTCATGAGGTGGCCAAAGTACTGGAGTTTCAGCTTTAGCATCATTCCTTCCAAAGAAATCCCAGGGCTGATCTCCTTCAGAATGGACTGGTTGGATCTCCTTGCAGTCCAAGGGACTCTCAAGAGTCTTCTCCAACACTTAAGCACCTGGAAACCCCCATGCCTGGCTGCTGAAGGGGCTTGGGAGGGAGAGGTTTTGTATTTTCTACCAGAGTGGAAAAGAACTGGCTCAGTCACCTGGGTCTCCAGATCTCTATGGGAGGTACTATAATCCCTTAATTCCCATTTATGGTCTAATGGGAAGCTCCAATGTTAGGGTTCCCGTGGGAGTAGTGGTGGAACTAAGACCCCAGGATCATCCTGATCTCTGAAGTTCCTTGGACACCTGTGTCCCAGTCCCTGGGAGGTCTAGATGTCAAATCCTGGTCTTATAAGGCGTCCGGGGGGCGGGGGGCGGAGATGTGTATAAGAGACAGGGATGTGGGGGAGCAGTTCATTTGTTTGGGGAGTATTGTTATACTCTCCCCATCTTACAGATGAGGGGAGTGAGACACAGAGAGGTGAAGGAAACTGCTCAAGGTCACACAAGTCGCGTCAGAATTACAATGAGCCCATTGAGTCCCCTTCCTAAAACTCTACTCTCTTAGTAGAGAAGAGATCAAGGAGAAGTCACTGGAACCCTCCAAACACACAAACACACACACACCCGTGCTCTCAAGGCCTACCAAAATCCTTGCACCTCTCCTTTTTTTTTTTTTTAAGATTTACATATTTCTTATTAGTTTTTTGGCTGCACTGGGTCTTTGTTCAGAGAAGGCAATGGCATCCCACTCCAGTACTCTTGCCTGGAAACTCCCATGGATGGAGGAGCCTGGTGGGCTGCAGTCCATGGGGTCGCTGAGTCAGACACGACTGAGCGACTTCACTTTCTGTTTTCACTTTCATGCATTGAAGAAGGAAATGGCAACCCACTCCAGTGTTCTTGCCTGGAGAATCCCAGGGATGGCGGAGCCCAATGGGCTGCCGTCTGTGGGGTCGCACAGAGTCGGACACGACTGGAGTGACTTAGCAGCAGCAGCAGCAGGGTCTTCGTTGCTGCGTGTGAGCCTTCCTAACTGTGGTGAGCGGGGGCTGCTCCTCATTGTGGTGTGTGGGCTTCTCATCGTGACAGCGGCTCTTGTTGAGCACGGGCTCTGGGCACGCGGGCTTCAGTAGTTGTGGCACACGGGCCCTTGCCCCTCTCCTTGATTTCCCCTGATTACGGGAACCTCACCACCTCTCAAGGACACATACTACTCTTTCCCATCTTTCCACCCCAGAAGAGGTCTCCATGTTTTGGTGAGAAATGTCTCCTAAGCTGAGGAAGGCCAAGGAGAGCTGAATGTGGCTGAGAGACTAAGAAGCTAGGGCAGGACGTGTCAGGGATGAGACCAAGAGGGTCTCAACTGCCACTGTCTCTAGATTCTCTAACAGGCCCCAGGTGGTGATGGCTCACTGTTTTGCCTGCCTGGGGGTGGCACAGCTGTCCTAGATGTTCCCCAAACCTTTGTCAAGAGTCCTTTCAGGGACTTGCTTGGTGATACAGTGGTTAAGAGCTCGCCTTGCAATGTAGGGGGCACAGGTTTGATCCCTGGTCAGGGAACTAAGATCCCACATGCCTGCACTCCACGCCCACACATGGCCATGAAGATCCTGCTTGCAGCAACTAGGACTGCATTTGGTTAAATAAATTTCAATATTTTGTAAATGAAATAAAATAGACCCTGGGAGATTCACAGAAAAGCCTCTGACCCCTGATNTAAAGGGTCTCTAACATCTGGATTTGCGCCCCTAGAGGGGACGCTAACGTCTGGGTCTCCACCCCTACAGGAGACGGGGGCAGGGTGCCCTCCTTGTCCTGAGGAGCTGCTGGGTGCTGAGTACTCTTAGAGAACATGGGGTGATAGTTCGTTCCAGTGGGGTATATAGAGATAGAGCCTGGACTCCAGTGTTCTCCTCTTGGAGTGGGGAATCCGACTTCGAGGTTCCCGTTCGAGTGGGCTAAGGGGACTCAGACATCTGAGCAGCCCAGGATTCCCTTGCTTGGAACCCCCTACCTGAATATTCATTGGAGGGACTGAGGATGAGGCTGAAGCTCCAATACTTTGGCCACCTGATGCGAAGAGCCGACTCATTGGAAAAGACCCTGATGCTAGGAAAGATTGAAGACAGAAGAGGAAGAGAGACCAGATGGTTGGATGGCCGATGGCCTCATCGACTCAATGGACATGAGTCTGAGCAGACTCCGGGAGATGGTGAGGGACAGGGAGGCCTGGCGTGCTGCGGTCCATGGGGTCGCAAACAGACACGACGGAGCCACCGAACAGCCACCGCGGAAAAGATCAGAGTGGCTGACGAGGGGCAGGACCGAAGGGAGGAGACTCCGTGGGCGGGGCTCCAGCAGGCCCCGCCCCCGCCCGCCGGCGCTGTCTCCACGCATCCAAGTCTGCGAGGCCTCGGCGGGCACGGAGAGCCTAGCGCCACAGCCCGCGCGCCCCGCGAGCCTGGCCCGCCCCGGGGTCTATGGGGCCGCTCCTCTGCGCCGCCCGGCCGGCCCCACGCCGCGCCCGGAGACTGCCCTCGCGGTCAGATAACGAGGCGGTGGGTCTTGCAGGTAGGGGACGCCAGGGGGCAGGTATGAGAGGACAGGGAACTCCTGAGTCCTGGAGGTGAAGGGGACCGGGACTCCAGTGTCCTGGGGGCTAGGGCAGCGGAACGCCTTTCTCCCGGGGCTGATAGTAGGGGCGCACGGAGGTTGGGTCTTAGAGAAATAGGGGCCTGGGGGATCTGAACGCCAAGATCTAGGGCATCGGGGGACCTGGCTGGGGAGGCTTGGGGGCGGCGTGGATGTGGGGAGCCGGGCTGGACCCTGAATGCCTAGCCCTGGAGGAATGAAGACCTAATTGAACATGTTTCCGGTTCTGGGGAATCTGAATACCAGGACACCTGGGCTCAGAATTCTGGATCCATCCTGAGGGCTACCTGGGGCTGAGGAGCTGGCCGCTTCATCGGGGGTCTTCAGGGAGGAAGTTATGGTTGCGGAGATTTGGCAGCCCAGACACGTGGCATCACCCCCAGGGTTTGAGGGGTGGTCCCTGGGAAGAGCATCGGGTGGGGTCCCTAGTTTCTGCACCCCCCCCGCCCCTATCTCTTTAACCGAGCCTGGGAAATAGGCGTACCGCAGATGCAAAAACCAGACTCCCGGAATGGGCTTGTGGTGGGAGCAGGTCTCCGGGGTAGAGGGCTCTGGGGGCTGGTGCCTGTCTCGCCTGGGCCCCGGCGAGGCTCCCGCCCCCCGCCCGGCTTGGGCATGCTTGGCACGCAGCGCGCGGGCCGGTCGGATCCGTATGCGCGCCGCGTGCGCCTATTGGTATGCGGGAGCCGGCCCGGCGCGGGCGTGAGGCGGGCGCGCTGGCGGGCGGCGCGGGGGAGGCGGCGGCGGGGCACGTCCTCACCCTGAGTGAGCTTCGCCCGGAGCCCGGCACGGTGAGAGCTGCGGGCTGTGTAGCCTGGCCTCCGGGTAGGAGAAACTGAGGCCGCCTCCCGCGGCAGCTCCTCGCCGGGACCCTGCACCCAACCCCGCGGACCTTGGTTTGCCTACCAGGTGTCCCACGCGCCCCCTCAGGCTCTAAGCGTTGCCTCCCGCTCCTTCCCGCTGCAGGAGACGCGGCTCTCTAGTCCCGCAGGCCGCTCTGAGCCCGCCTGAGCGGGTCCCCGCGGAGATGGCGGCCCCCTACCCCAGCGGTGGCGGGGGAGGTCGCGGCGGCAGCGTCCCTTGGGACTTTCTGCCGGGGTTCGTGGTCAAGGCCCCGCCGGGACCCTGGTGAGCAAAGCCCTGCCCCTCGGGCCGTGGCCCCGCCCCAAGGCGGGATCCGACGAGGATTCACATTCACCTTCGCCCCACCCCTCGGGCCGTGGCCCCGCCCCAAGGCGGGATCTGGAGAGAATTCACATTCACCTTCCGCCCCGCCCCCTCGGGCTAGACTTTCTTACCGGGAGTTGCTCTACCGAGGTTCTGTAACTCACCGCACACTGGGCGTTCCGTTCCTAGCCCCTTTTTTCGGTACTCCTACCCAATATTCTTACCGCTCCTCTCTCCTTCCTTCTCCCCCTCAGCCTTTACACCCCCCCAATATTCTTACCGCTCCTCTCTCCTTCCTCCTCCCCCTCAGCCTTTACACCCCCAAGTCCTGCCCCGCGGCTGGGCAGAGAGGTCACTCTCAGGCTCTATCCCGACCTCCAGAGTGTTGAACTCACCTCCAAAGTCCCGTTCCCCCCGTTCTCGAGGCCCCCGCCCCCGATCCCGGAGTCCCCGGCCCCCGCTGACGCTCCCTCCGCGCCGCCCGCCCAGTCTGCAGGCGCAGCGCAAGGAGAAGTCCCGTAACGCTGCGCGCTCGCGGCGCGGAAAGGAGAACCTGGAGTTCTTCGAGCTGGCCAAGCTACTCCCTCTGCCCGGAGCCATCTCCAGCCAGCTGGACAAGGCGTCCATCGTGCGCCTCAGCGTCACCTACCTCCGCCTGCGCCGCTTTGCCGCGCTCGGGGCGCCGCCCTGGGGGCTGCGGTCTTCGGGGCCGCCGGCGGGCCTAGGTGAGTGCGCATGCGCGGGGGCGGGGTCCTGGCGCGCTCCCGCAGGGCAGGGCACCCCGGGTCTGAGCTGCGCGCAAGCTGGAAGGGGGTACAGAATTTGGAGTCAGACCTTTTGTGTGTTGCTATCAGACGGCTTCTGCGGTCCAAGCCTCAGTTTATTCATCTGTATAATGGGCTCACCAGGTAGGGACGGTTTCATGAATTCTGCCCTGGCCGTACCAGAGGTCATGCCATTATTATTTTTATTAGAGGAAATGGTTCCCAGGCCCGGCCTCCCATCCGCTAATGAGCAAGAATCACCCCGCACTCAGACCGGAGGGACCCCAGAGGGAACACAAGAACTCTGGCGTGTGAATTGCCAGCCTGGGATGCGGGAGGGGGACGGGATAACATGGCAGGTAAGATGGCGAGCCTCAGTAAGACAGAGGTCCCTGTCCCCGCTTGGCCATTCCCCAGCATTGTGACCCCCGGGAAGGTCGCCTCACCTCTCTGCCTCATTTGTGAAATGGAAATCATGATGAAGCCCCTCCCCTCCCCAGGGCTGAGAAGAGAAAAAGGTCTACCAGGTAATAAAGACCCTAAACACACCTGCTTCAGAGTAAACAGCCAATGTGTAGCAATTACTGTTATCAGTGGTGCTTGTTTAGTCGCTCGGTCGCATCTGACTCTTTGCGACCCCATGGACTGTAGCCCACCAGGCTCCCTCTGTCCACAGAATTCTCCAGGCAAGAATGCTGAAGTGGGTTGCCATTTCCTTCTCCAGGGGATATTCCCGACCCGGAGATCGAACCGCGTCTCCTACATTGGCAGGCGGATTTTATTTTTTACCGCTGAGCCACCAGGGAAGCCTTTATCAATGGGTACCTGCAGGTTTATTGAGCATCTGCTGTGTGCCTGCTACTGTTCTGAGCCCTCTGGACCCAGGCGGAAACAAACTGAATAAAAGTCCCTGCCCTGGACAGGCTGACATCCTACTCCCCAAGACATGATAACGAAATACAGTCTATAATATGTGAAAATATAGAACATGTAAAACACAGATATATATAGATAGGTATCTACTTTCATTATTATTCAGACTTCATTACACAGAAGTGTTACGTTATTGTTATTACTTCTATTTATGTTTTATTGCTTTACTCTTATTACTAGAAGTGTGCGAATCGTGTTCTTCAGAGGTCTCAGGTAACAGGGACAGGGCACCCTAGGCAACTGCGCCCGCCCCCCTCCCCCATCCCAAGATGGATTGTCCTTAGGGTGGGGTTGGAGGGGCTCCAATTCCCCTCCTGCCCTGGTCTCGGGGAGGAGGGGGTAGAGGGGGAGAGAAAATAGCATTGATTAAGTTCGCAATAAATCACCATTTAAATTTAAATAATCCGGCTTCCCAGGCGGTAATTAGGCGAATTGACTGGCGCGGAGAGAATGCGGCATTAGCGCCGCTGATTACTGTCATTACCGCGAACAACATGTGCGCCGGCGGGGGATAAACATCTTGTCTATTGTCCCCAAGCCCCGGGGAGAGAAAGGGAGTGGGGGACGCTGAGAGCCCCGCCGGCGGCCCGACTCCCGCTCCCCGCTTGCCGGGATGGGTCATTCGAGGGGGCAGACCACCGACCTTAGCAACCCCCTTGCCTGTAGGTGGGAAGGCGGGGCAGGGCAGTGTGCCACGGGAGGAGCTGCGTGGATTCCCCAAAAAATTAAGAAATGGGGGCATCTGTTCTCCCGGGGTCTTCAGCAAGAGGCCAAGAACCTGCCTCAACAGTTCAGATGGGGAAACTGAGGCCAGTGATTTAGTTGCCATCAGAGAAAAGCACAATTTAGGCTCTCTAAAGGAAGGGGGACTCCCACGTTCTCCTCAAAAATACTAGTAATAATACACGCCGCAGACACTGGGTTGAGCACTGGATCCAAATTCACTTGCTTAATTCTCTCAGAAATCTTCAGAGGGAGGCAGTGTTTGGATCCCTATTTTACAGAACGGGAAAACTGAGACCCAGAGAGGTGATGCTCTTTGCCCAAGGTCACACAGCCAACAAGGGACTCAGATGAGATTCAAACTCAAGTAGCCTGGCTCTGACGCCCCCCTTCTCTATCACCATACTTGGCATATGTGTGGGCCTCCAGGGATGGGTTCTGGGTTGCTGGGCTTGGCCTCTCTCTGGGCCTCACACTACCATCTGTAAAATGGGATCACGAATGTTGAAGTCTAACCTAGAGGCTCTGAGTCTGAAGAGAAGACAGCTTTGGTCTCCTATCAGTCATTCATTGTCATTGATTCAGCTGTGCCAGGCAGTGTTCTAGGGACTGGGGACATCTCAGAGAACAGGAAAAAGTTCCCGTCCTGGGAGGTGGGCTGCAAACCTGGTCCCCTGCCCTCTACCTCCTAATGTCACCTTTCTGCTTCTCTAATGACTTCAAGCCATTGCCCCATGTTGGCCGCCTTGCTGTTCAGAGAAGCCTGCTCCCCACCCAGGGCCTTTGCACCTGCTATGCTTCCACCAGGAACCCTCATTCCCTTTGAATGTGGGCTTTTCAGTCAGGCTTTTCCCAATGATACTATTAAAAATAAAAGGGACTTCCTTAGTGGTCCAGTGGCTAAGAGTCTGCACTCCCGTTGCAGGGGGCCTGGTTTCAATCCCTGGTCAGGGAGCTAGATCTCACATGCTGCAACAAAAAGTTCACATGCCACAGCTAAGACCCGGTGAAGCCAAATAGAAATAACAACTCCTGCTCCCGGCACATCTTGTCTCTCCTTCTCCCTTTCCTGTCTTTTTTCTTTCCATAGTACTTATTGTTACCTGCTATTACATATTTCTTATTTCTCTTATTTATTTAACTTTAAAAAATATTTATTAATTTATTTGGCTGTGCCAATTTTTAGTTGCAGCATGTGGGATCTAGTTCCTTGACCGGAGATAGAACCCAGGCCCCTTGCATTGGGAGCTTGGAGTCTTAGTTACTGGACATCAGGGAAGCCCCTTCTCTTCTTTATTGTGTTTCTCCCCTAGGGGAGCTTGGAGTCTTAGTTACTGGACATCAGGGAAGCCCCTTCTCTTCTTTATTGTGTTTCTCCCCTACAACACCTTGTTTGCTGAGCCTAGAATAGACCCTGCACACAGTGAGGGATCACTAAATATTTGCTGGGCAGCTATGGAACTGGGTGAGGGCTTCCCATGTGGTACAGCGGTGAAGAATCCACCTGCCAGTACAGGAGACGCAAGAGATGTGGGTTCAGTCCCTGGGTTGGGAAGATTCCCTGGAGGAGGAAATGGCAGCCCACTCCAAGTATTCTTGCCTGAGGAGCCTAGGGGGCTGCAGTCCCTGGGGTCACAAAGAGTCAGACATGACTGAGCGACGGAGTGTTGGGGGGACGCACATGTCAGGCGTGACCTCTCTGTGGAAGTGACCTTTGAGCTGAGACTGGGAGGGGGTGAGGGAGCGAGCTCTGAGGAAAGCCGGAAGGAGAGGGTTCCAGGCAGAGGGAACAGCAAGTGCCAGGCCCCGAGGCAGGCAGCAAGCAGTTTGGTGGGTGCAGGCCGCAGCGGTGAGCTCAGGGGCTCCAGAGAGGAAGAGAGGAGTAAATGGAGGGGGAGTGGTCAGCGGGTCGGGTCCAGCTCCTGCAGGGCCTCTCGGGCCATGGCGAGGACTTTGGCGGCTACTCCGAGTGAGAGGAGAGCCACAGAGGTGATGGACTTGAGGGAAGAAGCAGGGAGCCCGGTGAGCAGGCAAGCGAGGTGATCCAGCTGGACGGGAGGCAGCTAGGCCAGGGTGGGGGCGGTGGGATGAGAGGTGGTGGGATCCAGGAGCTGCAGTGACCAGCCAGCCTCAGGACTTACAGAACAGGGGTGCAGGTGTGAGGAAAGAGAGGGTCAAGGTGGACAGCAAGGTACCCCCCAGAAGGTGCCTGCAGTGGAGTTTATCCGTAGAAATGCCTAGAAGAATAACACAGACTCACCTACTGTATGGGCTTCCCCAGTGGCTCAGCGGTAAAGAATCCGCCTGCCAGTGCAGAAGACACAAGAGACACGGGTTCGATCCCTGGATTGGGGAGATCTCTTGAAGAAGCAAATGGCAACACACTCCAGTATTCTTTCCGGGAAAATCCCGTGGACAGAGGAGCCTGGCAGACTGCAGTCCATGAGGTCAAGAAGAGTGGGACGCGACAGAGTGAGCAGCAGCAGCAGCTGGCTGTGCCGAGTGCATGCAGGAGCCCACCCAGCTCCAGCCCTAGACCCATTTCACAGATGCAGCCAGGGAAAGCGCAGGCAGGAACGCACCTGCTCCAGCCCCTCAGGCTTGCTTCCAGGGAGCAAGGCACTCTGATGAAGGCAGGCGGCCTCCTTCTCCCAGACTGCTACAAATTCCTGAAGTCCCAGCGCTTCATCCCTGCTAGTCTGGGACAGCAAAGCCCCCAGGGCAGTTGAGGATGGACGGTGGGGGTGGGACCCCTGGGTGAGGCCTTAGCTTCTCCCCTCGGCCCCTCAGCTCCCGCTCTGGTTTGGAGGAAAGATGACAACTGGGACAGTTTTATTCCAGGGGAGGCTGACTTGATAGGAAACGCAGCAAATGTTTGTTGAAAGAGTGAATGATGACTGAGGTTTGGACGTGAACAAGGAGCAGATCTGGGAGGGATAGGGGTTGAGGTATTTCTGGGAGAGACGGGGGGAAGAAGGAGGAAGCGGGGAGTCGGTGGACTTGGGGTGGGGTGGAGCTCGGAGCCATAGGACCCCTCAAAGACCCTTCAGTTAGGGATGAGGAGAGACCCAGGGGACAGGATAGGCGAAGAGCGAGTGGCTGAGCCCTCCCCCCAACACGCACCCCCATCCCGACGTGCCCATTAACGCTGTTAATTGCAGCCGTTCAGTCTGACCTGGGCTGATCCTGTGAGAGGGAAAATGAAGGAATTAGCAAAAATGACAGGGGAAAATTGCGACAATTAGCAGCCGGCATTGTTCCCGCCTGTCACCCGGCTGGTTCCTGCTGCATCTCGGGGGAGGGGTCCCCATCACCACCACCACCCCTCAGCTATTGTCCCTGGAACTTCAGAGGGGGGGTGGGGTGGAAAAGGGGTGTGAACAGCCTGAGGGTGTCGGGGTCGCTCCTGGAGGGAGGAGGCGTGGCCAAGCTGGGGTGGAGCTGGGAGCTGCGTCCTGATAGTGGGGAGGGGGGCGGCGTTCCGCCGCCTGGTGTTTTGATGGTCTGGAAATCACAATAGTAATCAGGCTATTAATACTGATCCCAGGTTGTTTCGGGAGCACCTGCTGCGTGCCCGCCCCTGGTAGGCCCTCTCTGTTCCCCAGGCGGAATGAATGCTGTCAACATCCCCTAACGGATCAGCCAGTCCTCTTAGCAAACCCATTTAACAGAGGAAGAAACTGAGGCACAGAGAAGTGAAGGCACTGGTCCCTAGGCACACAGCCGGGGGTGGGGTGGGCTGGGGACAGTGACTGACACCAGACCTGGATCCTCAGGCCGGCATGCTTGGGGACCCTCGAGGTCACTGACTCCCCAGTCTGGGCACAGGCCCCTTGGGGAGTCGTTCTCTGCAAGGTCCAGCCTGGATGTCTGGAGCCCTCTGCTCTTGTCTGTTGGGGGGATGGACGGCCTGTGCCTCTGCCTCGTCTCCTTCACCATCTGTATCTNACAGGCCCCTTGGGGAGTCGTTCTCTGCAAGGTCCAGCCTGGATGTCTGGAGCCCTCTGCTCTTGTCTGTTGGGGGGATGGACGGCCTGTGTCTCTGCCTCGTCTCCTTCACCATCTGTATCTTCCTGCCATTTTCCCCGTATGTCTCTGTGCATTTCTTTCCCTCCATCCCTCCTTCTCTTTATTTTTATTTTTAAAATGTTCTGTGCTGGTGGTGGCCTGCTGGATCCTAGCTCCCCAACCAAGGATCAAACCCATGCTGCCTGCACTGGACATGGGCAGTTTTATCCACCGGACCTCAGGGGAAGTCCCTGTCCTTCCATCTTATCACGTCTCTCTGTCTTTGTCTATCTCTGTCTCAATCTCTGTGTCTATATATTGCTCTATCTCTCTTTTTAAAATTTTATTGGGGTAAAATATATGCAACATGACATTCACCATTTTACGGTGTGCAGCCAGCGCGTCTATGTGGTTCATGTTCCTCACTCTCCTAAAGCCCTATGCGGTTCACAGTCTCTCCCAGCTTCTCCCGCCCCTCCCTCCAGCCCCTGGCGACCACCAATCTGCTTCTTGTCCCTGGATTTGCCTGTTCTGGATGTTTCATATAAATGGAATCCTACACTATGTAGCCTCGTGTGTTCGGTTGCTTTCACTTAGCATGATGGTTCTCAAAGTTGCTTTCTGTTACAGTGTGGATCGGGACTCCATTTGTTTTTATGGCCAAATGACATTCTACTGTATGAATTTAGCACGTTTTACTTATTCATTCAGCAGTTAGTAGACATCTGTGCTGTTTCCACCTTTTGGCTATTAGGAATAATGCTGCTGTGAACATTCACGTCCAAGTATTTGTTAGAGAACCTGTTTTCCGTTCTTTGGGATATGTACCTAGGAGTGCAATCGCTGGGTTATAAGGTCATTCTTTGGGGGAACAAAAGGCCATCCATCCCCCCAGCAGACAAGAGCAGAGGGCTCCAGACATCCAGGCTGGACCTTGCAGAGAACGACTCCCCAAGGGGCCTGTGCCCAGACTGGGGAGTCAGTGACCTCGAGGGTCCCCAATCCACTGGGAAATCCCATGGACAGAGGAGCCTGGAGGGCTACAGTCCGGGGTCGCAAAAGACTGAAATAACTGAGCAGCTAAACAACAAATAGTAATTCTATATTNACTCCCCAAGGGGCCTGTGCCCAGACTGGGGAGTCAGTGACCTCGAGGGTCCCCAATCCACTGGGAAATCCCATGGACAGAGGAGCCTGGAGGGCTACAGTCCGGGGTCGCAAAAGACTGAAATAACTGAGCAGCTAAACAACAAATAGTAATTCTATATTTAACTTCTTGAGGAATCGCCAAACTATTTTTCCAGACTGGCTGAATCGTTTCCCATTCTCACCAGCAACACACAGAGCTTCCCATTTCTCCACATCCTCGACACTTCTTTCCTTTTTCTTTCTTTGAATTCTAGCCATCCTAGTGGGTGTGAAATGATCTCTCATTGTGGTTTTCATTTGCATTTTGCTAATGACTAATGATGTTGAACATCTTTTCATGTGCTTATCGGCCGTTTGTGTATCTTTGGGTGACTGTCTATTCAAATCCTTTACCCCATTTTTATTTTGGCTGTGCTGTGCAGCTTGCAGGATCTTAGTTCCTTGACCAGGCATCAAACCCAGACCCTCAGCAGTGACAGCACTGAGTCCAAACCACTGGACTACCAGGGAATTCCTCTTTGGCCCATTTTTTAAAATTTATTTTTATTATTACAGGATAATAGCTTTACAGAATTTTGTTGTTTTCTGTCAAACCTCAACATGAATCAGCCCTAGGTGTACATATATCCCCTCCCTTTTGAACCTCCCTCCCAAGTCCCTTCCCATCCCACCCCTCTAGGTTGATACAGAACCCCTGTTTGAGTTTCCTGATTTGGCCCATTTTTAATCTGGACTCCTCATCCTTCTGTTGCTGAGCTGTGACGTCCTCATCTCTTTCTCTGTTCCTTTGTATCTCTGCCCATCTATGTGTATCTTTGTCTCTCAGTGTCTCTCTACGTCCCTATCTCTCTGTC
The DNA here is from genome assembly GCA_006410675.1 of Oreotragus oreotragus. NCBI lineage: Eukaryota > Metazoa > Chordata > Mammalia > Artiodactyla > Bovidae > Oreotragus > Oreotragus oreotragus. The sequence goes on from SJYX01023139.1 coordinate 47,998, forward strand.
TCTTTTTTTCTAGCTCCTTTCTGCTGCATTCTCATCCTTCAGGTCTGAGCTCAAAGGCCCCTCCTTCAACAGGCCCTACCCCATTTTTCTTTATTTCATGCCACCTTTTCAATCCTCCCTAGCACTGGTCTCAAAGGATAGTTCTGTATTTGTTAGTTTCTTGCTCATTGATATCTGCCCTAACTTGGGTACCCTGTGAGGGCAGGGGTGGGTGTCCCGGTCACCTCCCACTCTGTCTCTAGCACTGCCCAGTGAAGGGCAGATGCTCAGGGCATTTGCTGGAGGACTGAATGGGCGAATGGGTGAATGAATCCCTTTCTGTATCTCCCGGTGTCTCCCTGTCTCTGTGTGTCTCACTGCCCCTCCTCACACCCTGGGTCCCTCCCGGACAAGGCCTCCCAGTGCCTCAAGACTGGGGACGAGAGAGGGAGATATGTAGCCTGCTTCCCTGGGGGTCTTCCCAGAGGTCAGGGGTCAAACCAGCAGGCTGTAGCCTTACCCCTCACTCTCCCCCCCAGCCCCAGGCCGCAGGGGTCCCGTGGCGCTGGTCTCGGAAGTCTTTGAGCAGCACCTGGGCGGACACATCCTGCAGGTGAGGCCCCTTCCCCGCCTGCTGCTCCTTGTTGCCACCTGGTGGCTGCCTTGGGAGAAAGGCACTCTCCTCTCCAGCCTCAGCCTAGGGGGAGCCCCAGAACTGGGAGGCAGGCTGCTGGGGCTCCCCTTTCTTCCTCCTCCTCCCTAGGGCCACTGAATTCTTTACCCCAGATTAACCCATCACAAGCAGAGATCCAGATTTTAGAACCTCTCATAGATGCCGTGTCCTCCTCTCCCCACGCCCCCCCACCTCTCTCCCCACTCTAGTCCCTGGATGGCTTCGTGTTTGCCTTGAACCAGGAAGGGAAGTTCCTCTACATCTCAGAGACAGTCTCCATTTATCTGGGTCTCTCACAGGTAAGGGGCCCGCAGCAGGCTGCCTGACCCAGCTCAGCTGCCGTCTCCCTTGCCTGCCTTCCTCTCTCCTGGCCTCACCAAACCAGCATGAGAAAAAAAAAAAAAAAAAGGATGGGTTCCTAGGGTCCCAAAGTGTGTTCCTTGAGACCCAACATGACACCAAATGCAGAGGAGGGTTTTTAAAGTAATAGGTCGATTTGAAGAAAGCAAATCAGCAGAAAGGTAAGTTTGCCTGTGAGGGGTCACCAAATGTACTGATATTTACCAAAACGTGTTTCTTAACACTTGTGACGCATAACTTTATTTACTTATTTATTCTTGGCCGTGCTGGGTCTTCATGTCTGGGCTTCCCCTCGCTGTGGAGAGGGGGGCTTACTCTCTAGCCATGCTGTACGGGCTTCTCATGGCGGTCGCTTCCCTTGTTGTGGAGCAGAGGGTCTAGGGCGTGTGGAGCTCAGTAGCTGTGATCCTCAGGCTGTGAAGCCTAGGCTCAATAGTGGGGAACCTGTGGTGAATAGTACAGGTTGTGCACACAGGCTTACCTGCTTTGCAGCGTGTGTGATCTTCTTGGACCGGGGATCGAACCTGAGTCTCCTGCATTGGCAGGCAGATTCTTTACCACTGAGTCACGAGGGAAGAAGCCCTATTCTTAACACTTGTAAAGGATTCCAGCCATTCGTATTGGGAAGACTTGGGTTTTGCCAGCTTGGGGGATTTTGGGGGGCATCTTAGTTGACTGGTTTGCATTTTGCCTTGATTTCAACCCACTGTTTCTGCTCCAGCTCCTGAAGCTGTCTGAGAGGGAAAGGAGGGCAAAGAGAAGCCCAAAGCCCCCATCCCTGGAGTCCTGGCTCCTTGCGGCATCTTAGGTCTTGCCAATCCAATCAATGCAAATTGCTGCCAACTTTTAGCGTTTTTACAGAGATTTTGACAAATGGCAAATTTAGAAAATTCAGTGCATTGGTTTTTGGCTTTTGTGAGCGGCTCTTCAGTGAGTTGTTGGAGGGAGGTTCCTGGAAAAGGAAGACCCTGAACGGGGAATATGGACAAGAGGAAGGGAAGGACACGAGTGGAGGGAAGGCTGGAGGCTTGGGGGGTGCTTAATGAGAACAGAGGGGAGCATGTGACCCCCAAACCCAGGGGCAGTGGGAGCATGGGAGGTTTCTAGGCAGAGGAGGGCCATGGTCCGAGCAGTACCTTATGGAGGGGTATGTGTGTAAGGACTGAAGGAAAGAAAACCAGGGAGGACTTTGTGGAGGAACACACAAGGAGAAGGTGGCTGCCGGCTCTGGGACCGTGTGGAGATGAGGGGCCGCTGCGAGAAATCTGAGGGTTGAACTGAATGAAAAAGTCTAATTAAAAGGTTCTAACACTTTAAAGAGTTTGAAAGCCATTCCACTGCTTGTGTCCTGATTTCCATTCCTGCTGGGACATCCTGTGAGTCATTTCAGGGCGCAGTTATTTGCTGTATGGGGATGAGAGTGAGTAAGCAGGAACTGGGTAAACAGAGGCTACGACACCCCCGTTCCAAGGCCCTCCCCCCAGCTTCTTTTATTTTATTTGGTTGCACTGGGTCTTAGCTGAGGCACGTGGGATCTAGTTCCCTGACCAGGGAACAAACCTGGGTGCCCCGCATTGGGCGTGCAGTCTCAGCTACTGGACAACCGGGGAAGTCCTCTCCCCCAGCTTCTTCATAGTGGAGGTAGGGGCAGAAAATCCGTAATAATCTCTGGGTTTGAAGTGAGAGGTCACGGGAAGAGCCTAAGTTTATGTTCTCCTTTTTAAAAGTTTAAGTAATTTTTATTTTTCTAATGAAAACACAAGGCTGGCATGAGACACACCTGCTTGTAAGGCAGGCTAGCGACGGTGCTCCCCTCACCGGTCCCCTGCACTCCCCGCCTTCGCCGGCAGGTGGAGCTGACGGGCAGCAGCGTCTTCGACTACATCCATCCTGGGGACCACTCCGAAGTGCTGGAGCAACTGGGGCTGCGGGCCCCGATCCCCGGACCCCCCACCCCGCCTTCCGTCCCCTCCTCTTCCTCCTCCTCCTCATCTTCCTCTTCGCTTGCGGATACGCCTGAGATCGGTAATTCCCAGGGCCCCAAAAAAAGAGGCCTGAGGGACACTGGGTAAAATGTCTCCAAATATGTCTTCTTTAAACAAAAACACTCTTGTTAAGAGTTGTGCGAAGCAAGTTTTTGTAGAATGAGTCAGAGTCTAAATTGAAGCAGTGAGACGTGGCTCCCTAAAATTACCTAAGCTCCCTAAGCATGCCTGAATCCCCAAGATTGGAGCTTTAGAAAGACCCCCCCTCTGACTGCAGAGTGGAGGTGGGTGCCTGTGGGTTGTTATTATTATTTACAACGCATGCTTATTGGGCATTTACACGTGCCCTACCCTTAAGGACATAATTTTATTAAATCCCAACCATAAACTCACGAAGCAGAAACTGATGATCTCCATGTTACAAAGGAGGAACCTGGGGCACAGAGAGGTTGAGTTAAGTGTCCCAGGTCACTCAGATGTAAGTGGTTGAGCTGGACTCTGGCCCAGGGTTTTCTGACTGCAGGGTCTATGCTTCTAACCCTTCTCTCCAGTGGAAAATTCCACTCCGTGTTGGGGAGGGAGGGTGTTGGAGACTACCCTGCAAGTTTCTTTTAGCTCTGAGATATTGGGGGACTGAGGTTGTCTTTCTCGTAAATAGGCTTTTCTTGTATGGGGTTTGCTTTAAGGGAAAATCATGTGAACTATCAGCAGTGCTTGCAAGCTTGGGAGATGTTTGTGACACGTGTGGGACTGTTGGCAAGCATGATTATATTTACACCTGAGTTTGAGGCCCAGACAGGGTTATCTGGGTGTGAGCCTATTTATAAGACTGCTTCACGGGGTTTATAGAATAATCTGTATTTGTGAGGCTTATTTGTTCCGATAGCTGGAGCCCCCACTCTGTGCTCAGTCCTTTGTCGGGTAGGGCTGGAGACAGCAGTGGCTAGAGCCGCAGCCCCCACCCTCCCGAGGCTCACAGTCCAGTGGAGGAGACTGAATGGTCCCCAGGCAGTGATGACCCAGAGTGGGCAGGGCTGGGGTAGGAGAGACCCCAGAGGGGCAGCTGACCCAGCCTGGGGGTCAGGGAGGACTTCCTGGAGGCGAAGATGTCTGAGCTGAGACCTGGAGGTTGTGGCTAGAGATGATGTCATTAGAAGGCAGTCCTTGCCAGTCTTAGGCCATGATGAGGAGCTGGGCTTTCTCCCAAGGGTACTAGGGAGCCATGGCAGGCTCAGAGCAGAGGTATAGGGTCAGATCCGAGTTTTAGAAAGAGGGGGCTGGCTGCCGGTGAGGAGGGGAGCTTAGTATCCGGTGTCAGCGGGCTTGCAGAGCCATCAGGCATGTCACAGTGATTGTGGTCATGACCCTCTGTCTGCAGAGGGCGGGGGTGGCCTGTGTGTGTCCGCTTCCGGACCCCATAACCTTCCTTCACGCTCCGCCCCAGAGGCCAGCCCCACCGAGGCATCCCCGTCCTCCCGGGTCCAGGAGCGCTCCTTCTTCATCCGCATGAAATCCACCCTCACCAAGAGGGGGCTGCATGTCAAGGCCTCGGGGTACAAGGTGGGTGTGAGCACTCCGCGCCCAGCGTCTGTCTCCAGCGTCCTCTTCCCCACCCTGTGTTCCTGCCAGCTATTTCCCGGGGCCCCAGGGCCTGGGGACGACGGTCAGAGCCAGGCTCTGTGGCCAGGTTGTGGTCCCCGTGCCCCAAGGGCCCCGCCTTGCCCCCGTCTCCGACACAGGTCATCCACGTGACCGGCCGCCTTCGGGCCCGCGCCCTGGGCCTCGTGGCCCTCGGCCACACTTTGCCGCCAGCTCCACTGGCTGAGCTGCCGCTGCACGGACACATGATCGTCTTCCGACTCAGCCTGGGTCTCACCATCCTTGCTTGTGAGAGCAGGTACCGGGATTAGGGTCAGAGGTGGGCCGATGGGGGCGCACGGGAGAGGGAGGTGGGCGGGGAGTCCGAGAGGCCAGGGGTCAGGAGGCTGCGGCCCTGGGGAGACGCGGGAAGCGAGAAAGCGGTGGAGGACCGCCTAGAAGAAGGGTGAAGGCGGGACCTGCGGGGATGGGGCGGGGCCTACGGGGACTAAGCGGGGCCTTGGGGCGGGGCTTGTGGGGTGGAGGCGGGGCCGTGTTCCGTTCCCAGGCCAAGTCCTCCCTTCGCGGAACCCTCCTGCAGAGCTCAGCTGTTCTTGATCCTATTTCTTTCTGCCTCACTGGTCTCTCATCCACTTTGTTTCCCGCACCAGGCAGTGGGAGGGAAATTATCAATAAATAGCGAAATCGTTTCCACAATTCAGGGGCCTCTGGAGTGCCCGGGGCCAACCCACACCCAGGAATGCCATCTGCTCAAATGCCCGTAGCCGCCCTAGACGGGGACACTATTATTTTAAATATTTTCCCGCCCATTTTAAGGGGAAAAAACTAGGCCCGGAGCACTCCAGAGCCAGGGTTTGGGCGCTGAGTGACTCCGGAACCAACCCTGCCCCCTTCTCCCCATCGCATGGTCACGGACCCCTTCTCCCCACCTCTCTGTTGGTCCCTGCCTTCAGGGTCAGCGACCACATGGACCTGGGGCCCTCGGAGCTGGTGGGCCGCAGCTGCTACCAGTTTGTCCATGGACAGGATGCAACCAGGATCCGCCAAAGCCACCTGGACCGTGAGAACCCCTCACCCTAGACCTGAGCACCCCACCGCCCTGCTCCCTGGAAGTCCTTCTTTGAGGCTGACCATGGGCTCTCCTGCTGCCAGCTCATCACAGGACAAGCAGCAAGGGAGTCGTCCCTGAGCAAAGTCTCAGGAATTGGGCGGGGGATGGGATTTACGGGGACTGAGGTCTCTCTGACCCAGCCTTCAAACTCCAGGGGACTCGATGCCAGAGTCCCTCTCGGTCTGACTTGGGTTCTCTCTGTCCTCTCTCCGTGCTCTGCCCTTTCTCTTTTCCCTACCATCTCACCCCTCCTGTTTCCCTGTTTCCCTGTCCACCTGTCTCTCTGTCTGTCCATCCTACCCAACCCATCCCTTCTGGTCTCTCCTGGTCCCTGGGCTGGGCCCAGTGCTGGACAAGGGCCAGGTGATGACCGGTTACTACCGTTGGCTGCAGCGCGCAGGGGGCTTCGTGTGGCTGCAGTCCGTGGCCACCGTGGCTGTGAGTGGGAAGAGCCCTGGAGAGCGCCACGTGCTCTGGGTCAGCTATGTGCTCAGGTGAGGGTTGCCCGCCCCCTCTCCCCATGAGCTCAGAATTCCTTCCAGAGGATTCTGCCAGCTCTTCCCACCTTTGGGTGGGAGCTCTCAGGGAGGGTTGCTAGACAAGTCTGGGGGGGAGGCGGTAAAAACGTGAAGGGGAATGGAGTCCAGTGAAAGTGAAGGCCTGGAGGAGAAGAGACCTTGGTTGCAGGAGGCAGAGGAAGTGATGGTCTCTTCTAGGGAGAAACACAGATGCCAAGTGGCCTCAGGCCTAGGTGGATTCTGGGGCACTGGGGGGCCATGGCAGGCAATATCCAGGAGAGGGCCAGAACAACTGATGGAAAGAAACTAGAGGTGGGGAGGACATTCCGGGCCGAGCACAGACAAGGCTCAGAGTCCCGGCTGACCCAGCTGAGGAACCAAAGGGAGCGAGCGCTCTGGGCTGGAGTAGAGTCCCCAGAAACAAGGCTGAGGATGGTGGTGGGGCACTGGGGAGCTGGGAGAGGGTTTAGAGCCGGAGGCAGTCACAGTCAAATCGGCTCTGTGAAAGGACCCTCTGGCTGCCATGAAGATGGAGGTCTGTCTGTGGGACAAGACGGGCTGGGAGCCTAGGGACGGGGAGATGCCAGGCAGCACGGGTGGAGGGGAGTGGCGGCCACCAGGCCATCTCTGGCTTCGAGGGGCCTGGGCCTGGGTCTCTGGGAGGAGCAGCAGGTGTGGAAGGAGGATGCTGAGGTCAGATGAGCATGCGGTGTCCAAGGGGATACTTAGGGTGACATCCAGGCTTCCATGGGCTGCAGAGGTTTGGCCTCAGGAGACAGGGCCAAGCTGGTCTAGACACCAACTTGGAGTCTGGGGTCCAATGATGAGGCCTAAGTGCCTCGGGTCAGGGGGTCCCCAGTCACTGCAGTGGGGGTAGGTGCCTGCTCTCAGAGGGGGAATGGAAGTCTCTACTCAAAAGACTCGTGGGCAGGAGGAAGGCTCTCTTCCCCAGAGGCTGGGTGGCCTGGGCCCCTAGCTCCCAATTTCATGTCTTGTCCCAGCCAAGCCGAAGGGGAGGAGACACCTCTGGACGCCTTCCAGCTTCCAGCCAGTGTGGCCCACGAGGACGCGTCCAGCCCGGAGCCAGAGCCCACAGGTGAGCCCTACCTCCCAGCCCAGCCCCTGGGAGGCCCTGAGCGGCCTCTGGGACCTGTGCTGTCTAGTGTGGAGGCTATTTACAGCAAAAGTACAGTTCAAATTCCAGGAGTTGCCTGGAGTTTCAGGAGTTAGGGCTTTCGGGCCTAGGTTTAATACCCGCTTGGCGAACCCCACAGGCCACGCGGTGTGGCACAAAATCATCATAGATAGTTTCGGTTCCATTTCCTTAGTCGCACTCCCCACATTTGAAAAGCTCAGTAGCCATGGTGGCCAGTGCAGATATGGAACACGGTCATCCTACGGGAGGTCCCGTTGGATGGCCTGGGTCCAGACCGGGGCCTCTGGGGCCTGGTCACACTTTGTGGTGGGGACCAGCCNTTGTAACCCGACCAGTCCCGGCTAGTGGCACACCAGGGACTTGAATGGATGTGAATGACATCGAGGAGGAGCATACCCACTAGCAGTGAGGTTTCAGAAAGCTGAAGAGGAGGCTGGGAGAGTCCTGGGAAAGTAGTGGGGTAACAATTTGTTGAGGGATCTGAGAAAGAAGTGGGGCGGGGCGAGCCCATGGGGATACACGTGTGGCAACGACGTTGACTCAGATGACCTCTTGGGATCTTTCTGTCCTCAGATTTGTTGTTGTTCAGTCGCTCAATCATGTCTGACTCTTTGCGACCCCATGGGACTGCCAGCTGGCCAGGCTTCCCTGTCCTTCACCGTCTCCCCAAGCTTGCTCAAACTCATGTCCTTTGAGTCAGTGATACCATCCAACCATCTCATCCTCTGTCACCCCCTTCTCCTCCTGCCCTCAATGTTTCCCAGCATCCGATCCTCAGATACAGGTTCTGCAATTTTGATCCTAAATCCTCCTCAACTCATGTCTTGCATCTTTGGTGTTGCAAAGTTTGGGGTGGGGAGGGACTCGGAGATGGAGACGTGAGAGGGTTTTGGGCAGATAGACTTTGGTAGGTGGGCCGCCCGGACAACGTGGGAATTTAGGGCCGCACAGGGTGGTCGGATGAAGAGGCACCCCTCGGCTGGACTCTCCGGGCTAGGGGGCTGGGGACAGGGTTTGGGCTGACGCTGACTTCTCTGCCCTGCCGCCACCCCCAGCCTTCCTCTCGTGGTTCCGCAATGGCCTCCTGGCATCAGGCATCGGGGTCATCTCCTTCATGCAGAGTGACATGGGCCGGGAGGCCGCCTACGGTGAGTGTAGACCCCCCGCACCCCGCAAGGTAGACTCTGTCCTGCCCCACCCAAGTCACCCCCTGTAGTAAATGAACCCCTCCTGCTTCCCCCACCAGAAGCGCCTCCTTCATCTGTGAGTGCCCTCCTTCTCCCCACCTCATCGCCACCTCATGGGCACCGGACCCCCCAGATGGGGTGGCTCAGGGCAGGGCTGTGGGTCCGTGCCCTTTCCAATTTGACTTCTCAGCAAAGATGCGGGTCCCTGTCTCAGCCCCTCATGCTGCCCCTACTCCCATCTTATCTTTGCTCTCAGACAGGCCCCCCACCCTCCAAGCCCTAGCCACCCCCTCTGATTCCCTCTCATGTCCCCAGTCTTGGCTGTGTACCGTCCCTCACCCTGCCTTGAGTGTGCCCCATCCCCTTTCTAATGCCACCTTGGGCCCCCAACCCACCTGGGTCCCCAGGATCGGGCTCCCTGACCCCAGTCCCCCTCTCTGTCCCGCAGGCTTCTTTCTGCTGGGCGGCCTGTGCGTGGTGTGGGGCGGCGCCTCCTACGTGGTGGGCCTGGCGGCACTGCGGGGACCCATGCAGCTCTCGGTGGGGGGCGCGGCCGCGGGCGTGGGGGCCGTGCTGGCCGCCGGCCTGCTCTGGGCTTGTGCCGTCGGCCTCTACATGGGCCAGCTGGAGCTGGACGTAGAACTGGTACCCGAGGATGACGGAACCGCAGCGGCCGACGGGCCTGATGAGGCCGGCCGGCCTCCACCTGAGTGAGCCACGGGAACCGACCGGGCGCTGGCCAGCCCGGCCCGGAGGACCGGGACATTAAAACCGGACCCTTCCCGCGCTCCAGATTCCGAGTGGTGGTTTCTTTGGCGGGGATGCTGAGCCAAGGGGGAGGGGAGGGAAGGGGAGGGGCGGNAAAAAAAAAAAAAAAAAGGATGGGTTCCTAGGGTCCCAAAGTGTGTTCCTTGAGACCCAACATGACACCAAATGCAGAGGAGGGTTTTTAAAGTAATAGGTCGATTTGAAGAAAGCAAATCAGCAGAAAGGTAAGTTTGCCTGTGAGGGGTCACCAAATGTACTGATATTTACCAAAACGTGTTTCTTAACACTTGTGACGCATAACTTTATTTACTTATTTATTCTTGGCCGTGCTGGGTCTTCATGTCTGGGCTTCCCCTCGCTGTGGAGAGGGGGGCTTACTCTCTAGCCATGCTGTACGGGCTTCTCATGGCGGTCGCTTCCCTTGTTGTGGAGCAGAGGGTCTAGGGCGTGTGGAGCTCAGTAGCTGTGATCCTCAGGCTGTGAAGCCTAGGCTCAATAGTGGGGAACCTGTGGTGAATAGTACAGGTTGTGCACACAGGCTTGCCTGCTTTGCAGCGTGTGTGATCTTCTTGGACCGGGGATCGAACCTGAGTCTCCTGCATTGGCAGGCAGATTCTTTACCACTGAGTCACGAGGGAAGAAGCCCTATTCTTAACACTTGTAAAGGATTCCAGCCATTCGTATTGGGAAGACTTGGGTTTTGCCAGCTTGGGGGATTTTGGGGGGCATCTTAGTTGACTGGTTTGCATTTTGCCTTGATTTCAACCCACTGTTTCTGCTCCAGCTCCTGAAGCTGTCTGAGAGGGAAAGGAGGGCAAAGAGAAGCCCAAAGCCCCCATCCCTGGAGTCCTGGCTCCTTGCGGCATCTTAGGTCTTGCCAATCCAATCAATGCAAATTGCTGCCAACTTTTAGCGTTTTTACAGAGATTTTGACAAATGGCAAATTTAGAAAATTCAGTGCATTGGTTTTTGGCTTTTGTGAGCGGCTCTTCAGTGAGTTGTTGGAGGGAGGTTCCTGGAAAAGGAAGACCCTGAACGGGGAATATGGACAAGAGGAAGGGAAGGACACGAGTGGAGGGAAGGCTGGAGGCTTGGGGGGTGCTTAATGAGAACAGAGGGGAGCATGTGACCCCCAAACCCAGGGGCAGTGGGAGCATGGGAGGTTTCTAGGCAGAGGAGGGCCATGGTCCGAGCAGTACCTTATGGAGGGGTATGTGTGTAAGGACTGAAGGAAAGAAAACCAGGGAGGACTTTGTGGAGGAACACACAAGGAGAAGGTGGCTGCCGGCTCTGGGACCGTGTGGAGATGAGGGGCCGCTGCGAGAAATCTGAGGGTTGAACTGAATGAAAAAGTCTAATTAAAAGGTTCTAACACTTTAAAGAGTTTGAAAGCCATTCCACTGCTTGTGTCCTGATTTCCATTCCTGCTGGGACATCCTGTGAGTCATTTCAGGGCGCAGTTATTTGCTGTATGGGGATGAGAGTGAGTAAGCAGGAACTGGGTAAACAGAGGCTACGACACCCCCGTTCCAAGGCCCTCCCCCCAGCTTCTTTTATTTTATTTGGTTGCACTGGGTCTTAGCTGAGGCACGTGGGATCTAGTTCCCTGACCAGGGAACAAACCTGGGTGCCCCGCATTGGGCGTGCAGTCTCAGCTACTGGACAACCGGGGAAGTCCTCTCCCCCAGCTTCTTCATAGTGGAGGTAGGGGCAGAAAATCCGTAATAATCTCTGGGTTTGAAGTGAGAGGTCACGGGAAGAGCCTAAGTTTATGTTCTCCTTTTTAAAAGTTTAAGTAATTTTTATTTTTCTAATGAAAACACAAGGCTGGCATGAGACACACCTGCTTGTAAGGCAGGCTAGCGACGGTGCTCCCCTCACCGGTCCCCTGCACTCCCCGCCTTCGCCGGCAGGTGGAGCTGACGGGCAGCAGCGTCTTCGACTACATCCATCCTGGGGACCACTCCGAAGTGCTGGAGCAACTGGGGCTGCGGGCCCCGATCCCCGGACCCCCCACCCCGCCTTCCGTCCCCTCCTCTTCCTCCTCCTCCTNTGCTTGTAAGGCAGGCTAGCGACGGTGCTCCCCTCACCGGTCCCCTGCACTCCCCGCCTTCGCCGGCAGGTGGAGCTGACGGGCAGCAGCGTCTTCGACTACATCCATCCTGGGGACCACTCCGAAGTGCTGGAGCAACTGGGGCTGCGGGCCCCGATCCCCGGACCCCCCACCCCGCCTTCCGTCCCCTCCTCTTCCTCCTCCTCCTCATCTTCCTCTTCGCTTGCGGATACGCCTGAGATCGGTAATTCCCAGGGCCCCAAAAAAAGAGGCCTGAGGGACACTGGGTAAAATGTCTCCAAATATGTCTTCTTTAAACAAAAACACTCTTGTTAAGAGTTGTGCGAAGCAAGTTTTTGTAGAATGAGTCAGAGTCTAAATTGAAGCAGTGAGACGTGGCTCCCTAAAATTACCTAAGCTCCCTAAGCATGCCTGAATCCCCAAGATTGGAGCTTTAGAAAGACCCCCCCTCTGACTGCAGAGTGGAGGTGGGTGCCTGTGGGTTGTTATTATTATTTACAACGCATGCTTATTGGGCATTTACACGTGCCCTACCCTTAAGGACATAATTTTATTAAATCCCAACCATAAACTCACGAAGCAGAAACTGATGATCTCCATGTTACAAAGGAGGAACCTGGGGCACAGAGAGGTTGAGTTAAGTGTCCCAGGTCACTCAGATGTAAGTGGTTGAGCTGGACTCTGGCCCAGGGTTTTCTGACTGCAGGGTCTATGCTTCTAACCCTTCTCTCCAGTGGAAAATTCCACTCCGTGTTGGGGAGGGAGGGTGTTGGAGACTACCCTGCAAGTTTCTTTTAGCTCTGAGATATTGGGGGACTGAGGTTGTCTTTCTCGTAAATAGGCTTTTCTTGTATGGGGTTTGCTTTAAGGGAAAATCATGTGAACTATCAGCAGTGCTTGCAAGCTTGGGAGATGTTTGTGACACGTGTGGGACTGTTGGCAAGCATGATTATATTTACACCTGAGTTTGAGGCCCAGACAGGGTTATCTGGGTGTGAGCCTATTTATAAGACTGCTTCACGGGGTTTATAGAATAATCTGTATTTGTGAGGCTTATTTGTTCCGATAGCTGGAGCCCCCACTCTGTGCTCAGTCCTTTGTCGGGTAGGGCTGGAGACAGCAGTGGCTAGAGCCGCAGCCCCCACCCTCCCGAGGCTCACAGTCCAGTGGAGGAGACTGAATGGTCCCCAGGCAGTGATGACCCAGAGTGGGCAGGGCTGGGGTAGGAGAGACCCCAGAGGGGCAGCTGACCCAGCCTGGGGGTCAGGGAGGACTTCCTGGAGGCGAAGATGTCTGAGCTGAGACCTGGAGGTTGTGGCTAGAGATGATGTCATTAGAAGGCAGTCCTTGCCAGTCTTAGGCCATGATGAGGAGCTGGGCTTTCTCCCAAGGGTACTAGGGAGCCATGGCAGGCTCAGAGCAGAGGTATAGGGTCAGATCCGAGTTTTAGAAAGAGGGGGCTGGCTGCCGGTGAGGAGGGGAGCTTAGTATCCGGTGTCAGCGGGCTTGCAGAGCCATCAGGCATGTCACAGTGATTGTGGTCATGACCCTCTGTCTGCAGAGGGCGGGGGTGGCCTGTGTGTGTCCGCTTCCGGACCCCATAACCTTCCTTCACGCTCCGCCCCAGAGGCCAGCCCCACCGAGGTATCCCCGTCCTCCCGGGTCCAGGAGCGCTCCTTCTTCATCCGCATGAAATCCACCCTCACCAAGAGGGGGCTGCATGTCAAGGCCTCGGGGTACAAGGTGGGTGTGAGCACTCCGCGCCCAGCGTCTGTCTCCAGCGTCCTCTTCCCCACCCTGTGTTCCTGCCAGCTATTTCCCGGGGCCCCAGGGCCTGGGGACGACGGTCAGAGCCAGGCTCTGTGGCCAGGTTGTGGTCCCCGTGCCCCAAGGGCCCCGCCTTGCCCCCGTCTCCGACACAGGTCATCCACGTGACCGGCCGCCTTCGGGCCCGCGCCCTGGGCCTCGTGGCCCTCGGCCACACTTTGCCGCCAGCTCCACTGGCTGAGCTGCCGCTGCACGGACACATGATCGTCTTCCGACTCAGCCTGGGTCTCACCATCCTTGCTTGTGAGAGCAGGTACCGGGATTAGGGTCAGAGGTGGGCCGATGGGGGCGCACGGGAGAGGGAGGTGGGCGGGGAGTCCGAGAGGCCAGGGGTCAGGAGGCTGCGGCCCTGGGGAGACGCGGGAAGCGAGAAAGCGGTGGAGGACCGCCTAGAAGAAGGGTGAAGGCGGGACCTGCGGGGATGGGGCGGGGCCTACGGGGACTAAGCGGGGCCTTGGGGCGGGGCTTGTGGGGTGGAGGCGGGGCCGTGTTCCGTTCCCAGGCCAAGTCCTCCCTTCGCGGAACCCTCCTGCAGAGCTCAGCTGTTCTTGATCCTATTTCTTTCTGCCTCACTGGTCTCTCATCCACTTTGTTTCCCGCACCAGGCAGTGGGAGGGAAATTATCAATAAATAGCGAAATCGTTTCCACAATTCAGGGGCCTCTGGAGTGCCCGGGGCCAACCCACACCCAGGAATGCCATCTGCTCAAATGCCCGTAGCCGCCCTAGACGGGGACACTATTATTTTAAATATTTTCCCGCCCATTTTAAGGGGAAAAAACTAGGCCCGGAGCACTCCAGAGCCAGGGTTTGGGCGCTGAGTGACTCCGGAACCAACCCTGCCCCCTTCTCCCCATCGCATGGTCACGGACCCCTTCTCCCCACCTCTCTGTTGGTCCCTGCCTTCAGGGTCAGCGACCACATGGACCTGGGGCCCTCGGAGCTAGTGGGCCGCAGCTGCTACCAGTTTGTCCATGGACAGGATGCAACCAGGATCCGCCAAAGCCACCTGGACCGTGAGAACCCCTCACCCTAGACCTGAGCACCCCACCGCCCTGCTCCCTGGAAGTCCTTCTTTGAGGCTGACCATGGGCTCTCCTGCTGCCAGCTCATCACAGGACAAGCAGCAAGGGAGTCGTCCCTGAGCAAAGTCTCAGGAATTGGGCGGGGGATGGGATTTACTCTGGTCTCTCATCCACTTTGTTTCCCGCACCAGGCAGTGGGAGGGAAATTATCAATAAATAGCGAAATCGTTTCCACAATTCAGGGGCCTCTGGAGTGCCCGGGGCCAACCCACACCCAGGAATGCCATCTGCTCAAATGCCCGTAGCCGCCCTAGACGGGGACACTATTATTTTAAATATTTTCCCGCCCATTTTAAGGGGAAAAAACTAGGCCCGGAGCACTCCAGAGCCAGGGTTTGGGCGCTGAGTGACTCCGGAACCAACCCTGCCCCCTTCTCCCCATCGCATGGTCACGGACCCCTTCTCCCCACCTCTCTGTTGGTCCCTGCCTTCAGGGTCAGCGACCACATGGACCTGGGGCCCTCGGAGCTAGTGGGCCGCAGCTGCTACCAGTTTGTCCATGGACAGGATGCAACCAGGATCCGCCAAAGCCACCTGGACCGTGAGAACCCCTCACCCTAGACCTGAGCACCCCACCGCCCTGCTCCCTGGAAGTCCTTCTTTGAGGCTGACCATGGGCTCTCCTGCTGCCAGCTCATCACAGGACAAGCAGCAAGGGAGTCGTCCCTGAGCAAAGTCTCAGGAATTGGGCGGGGGATGGGATTTACGGGGACTGAGGTCTCTCTGACCCAGCCTTCAAACTCCAGGGGACTCGATGCCAGAGTCCCTCTCGGTCTTTCTGACTTGGGTTCTCTCTGTCCTCTCTCCGTGCTCTGCCCTTTCTCTTTTCCCTACCATCTCACCCCTCCTGTTTCCCTGTTTCCCTGTCCACCTGTCTCTCTGTCTGTCCATCCTACCCAACCCATCCCTTCTGGTCTCTCCTGGTCCCTGGGCTGGGCCCAGTGCTGGACAAGGGCCAGGTGATGACCGGTTACTACCGTTGGCTGCAGCGCGCGGGGGGCTTCGTGTGGCTGCAGTCCGTGGCCACCGTGGCTGTGAGTGGGAAGAGCCCTGGAGAGCGCCACGTGCTCTGGGTCAGCTATGTGCTCAGGTGAGGGTTGCCCGCCCCCTCTCCCCATGAGCTCAGAATTCCTTCCAGAGGATTCTGCCAGCTCTTCCCACCTTTGGGTGGGAGCTCTCAGGGAGGGTTGCTAGACAAGTCTCGGGGGGAGGCGGTAAAAACGTGAAGGGGAATGGAGTCCAGTGAAAGTGAAGGCCTGGAGGAGAAGAGACCTTGGTTGCAGGAGGCAGAGGAAGTGATGGTCTCTTCTAGGGAGAAACACAGATGCCAAGTGGCCTCAGGCCTAGGTGGATTCTGGGGCACTGGGGGGCCATGGCAGGCAATATCCAGGAGAGGGCCAGAACAACTGATGGAAAGAAACTAGAGGTGGGGAGGACATTCCGGGCCGAGCACAGACAAGGCTCAGAGTCCCGGCTGACCCAGCTGAGGAACCAAAGGGAGCGAGCGCTCTGGGCTGGAGTAGAGTCCCCAGAAACAAGGCTGAGGATGGTGGTGGGGCACTGGGGAGCTGGGAGAGGGTTTAGAGCCGGAGGCAGTCACAGTCAAATCGGCTCTGTGAAAGGACCCTCTGGCTGCCATGAAGATGGAGGTCTGTCTGTGGGACAAGACGGGCTGGGAGCCTAGGGACGGGGAGATGCCAGGCAGCACGGGTGGAGGGGAGTGGCGGCCACCAGGCCATCTCTGGCTTCGAGGGGCCTGGGCCTGGGTCTCTGGGAGGAGCAGCAGGTGTGGAAGGAGGATGCTGAGGTCAGATGAGCATGCGGTGTCCAAGGGGATACTTAGGGTGACATCCAGGCTTCCATGGGCTGCAGAGGTTTGGCCTCAGGAGACAGGGCCAAGCTGGTCTAGACACCAACTTGGAGTCTGGGGTCCAATGATGAGGCCTAAGTGCCTCGGGTCAGGGGGTCCCCAGTCACTGCAGTGGGGGTAGGTGCCTGCTCTCAGAGGGGGAATGGAAGTCTCTACTCAAAAGACTCGTGGGCAGGAGGAAGGCTCTCTTCCCCAGAGGCTGGGTGGCCTGGGCCCCTAGCTCCCAATTTCATGTCTTGTCCCAGCCAAGCCGAAGGGGAGGAGACACCTCTGGACGCCTTCCAGCTTCCAGCCAGTGTGGCCCACGAGGACGCGTCCAGCCCGGAGCCAGAGCCCACAGGTGAGCCCTACCTCCCAGCCCAGCCCCTGGGAGGCCCTGAGCGGCCTCTGGGACCTGTGCTGTCTAGTGTGGAGGCTATTTACAGCAAAAGTACAGTTCAAATTCCAGGAGTTGCCTGGAGTTTCAGGAGTTAGGGCTTTCGGGCCTAGGTTTAATACCCGCTTGGCGAACCCCACAGGCCACGCGGTGTGGCACAAAATCATCATAGATAGTTTCGGTTCCATTTCCTTAGTCGCACTCCCCACATTTGAAAAGCTCAGTAGCCATGGTGGCCAGTGCGGATATGGAACACGGTCATCCTACGGGAGGTCCCGTTGGATGGCCTGGGTCCAGACCGGGGCCTCTGGGGCCTGGTCACACTTTGTGGTGGGGACCAGCCTGCCCTGCTGTATGGTACTTAGCAGCATCCCTGACATCCACCCCGTCAGATCCAGGCGCATCCTCCTCCCCAGCTGTGATGACCAAAAATGCCTCCAGACAAAACCACCCCAGCGAAGACCCATGGGTCTGGACCATGGAGTGTGGCCCCATTCTACAGATGGGAAGGCTGAGGGCTGGGGATGAGTAGGACGGCACCCTTCCGAATCACCCTCTTGCAGAGCCAGAGCCTCCAGTGGAAGGAAAGCAGGCCGCCCCCCCGGAGGAGGATGAGGCCCCCCAGCCCCTGGGCAAACCCATCAAAGTGGAGCCCACCCCCAGGGAGACAGAAGACCCAGAGGACAGTGAGGACGAGGAGCCGTCTGGCCACCTGGCCCCAACGAGGCCCGAGTTCACGTCCGTTATCCGCGCGGGCGCCCTGAAGCAGGACTTGGTGGGGCCGTGGGGCCTGGCGCCTCCTGGGGACCCCCCGCCTTCCCTCCTGCACACCGGCTTCCTGCCCCCAGTCCTGCGGGGCCTGTGCGCGCCAGGCACCATCCGATATGGCCCTGCTGAGCTGGGCCTGGCGTACCCACACCTGCAGAGGCTGGGCCCGGGCCCCGCCCTCCCGGAGGCCTTCTACCCCGCCCTGGGCCTGCCATACCCGGGGGCCCTGGGCACCAGGGTGCAGCGGAAGGGGGACTGAGGACTGGGACAGCCCTCCACGTGGCCGGACTGGGAGGACGGGTGGGGACACCAAGGGGATGGGGGGCAGGGCTCTCGGCCCCTGTGAATTAAACGCCTGCTCCCACTCTGTGGCCATGGAGCGTCTCTTCTCTCCTTCCTCCTTAATTATCTCCACGTGTCCCCACCC
>SJYX01023140.1:0-11127 GCA_006410675.1 Oreotragus oreotragus
TTCAGTGAATGTATGTAGTGAATGAACAAGAGAGGGGAGTAAGGAGCTGTCTGTTGTTTCCATTCTTACATGTATTATGGCCACTCTAATAGGAATTGCATTGAGCATAACTGAGGCCTGGTGTATGGGAAAATTGCTGCAAGTGACAGAGGACCAGGATTCCAGGACGTGGAAAAAGAGCCACGGTTGGTTGGAAAGAGCCAGGAGTGCAAATTAGGAAGAAACAAGTGTTCAATGTTGCCACTCTAATAGGAATTGCATTGAGCATAACTGAGGCCTGGTGTATGGGAAAATTGCTGCAAGTGACAGAGGACCAGGATTCCAGGATGTGGAAAAAGAGCCACGGTTGGTTGGAAAGAGCCAGGAGTGCAAATTAGGAAGAAACAAGTGTTCAATGTTTTATGTGAAAGACTCAGCAAATATCATCTGGATTTGTTTGTAGTGATTGAGCTGTGGTTTAGAGGAGCAGTCTCTGTTGCTCACTATGAGCAAAGAGAGGAGAATGAACCATGAAAATTGAACAGGTGTCACAGGTCAAGTATATCTAGTATTGAAGAGATGTAAGTCCTGTCAATTTACCTGCTCCTTCCTGGAAAGAATTAGAGTAGTAAAGCAGGGAAGGTCTGCACTATGCTAGCACCTTATTCTTCTTCTGTCCAGTGAACATTGATTTCTAATACCATTTCTTTATAAAGAAAGGGTGTACTTCATATGATTGGAGGCTTCTAATTTACTGTTCCATATAAACTTTTGGTGCTGTTTTGTGCCTAGGCAAAGGGGCCCTGGAGCATGGCAGGCTCTGTTTCGGCTGCAGAGTGTAGTGTGTGGGGATCTGCTGTCGTCTGGGGTCTGGGGTATATCTTCAGTCTGGGTTCACATCTGAGGGGTTAACTCTATTTGGGTTTAATTCTATCATCTTGCTCTTTATCTTCAGTTTGTCCCATGTTCTTTCTTCCCATGTCTCTTTTTATCCCTGACTTCTTTGTGACTGAGTAGTTTTTATGATTTCCATTTATAGACTTTGTCACTTTATTAATTATAACTTTTTAAAAGTAGTTTTAAAATCCATGGTATGCATCATTAACTTTCCAGTCTATCATTATTAATTATGATAATTATTAATAATTATTAAATTATATATTTATCATTTCTATGGCTGTGTTGGGTCTTAGTGTGGCATGAAGGATCTTCCTTGTAATAGGGACTCTTTCTTTGAGGAGGGCAAGCTCAGTACTTGCAGCGTGTAAACTCGATTTGAGACATGCAGGCCTAGTTGCTCAGTGGCATGTAGGATTTTACTCCTCTGGCAAAGAAACAAACCAGCATCCCCTGCATTGCAAATCTGATCCTTAACCACTGGACCACTGGGAAACTCATTATAATTACCTTTTAATATATATTACATGTTGATCATTTGGCTACTGTTCTTCACTCTGTATATCCAGATTTCCCCTTCCTTTTAAATTCCTTCTGACTTGAGACCTTTTATAAAACATTTTTACATTAGTCTGTTGGTGGTGATGCAGTCTTATAATGAAAGTATTTTATCTTGTTTTTGATATGTATTTTTCTTGGGTGTGGAATTGTAAGTCAATTCTATTTCTCTCAGCACTCTAAGATGTGGTTTCAGTGTCCTCTGGCTAACATTGTTTCCTATGCTTAATCTGCTATCATTCCCATTTTTTGTTCTGCTGTGTCTGTTTTTCCTTCTGGTTATTTCTTTGGTTGATTGTTTTAAGCAATGTATTATGATGTGTCTTTGTATAGTTGTCATACTTCTTGTCCTTGAGTTACTTGAGCTTCTGTGTTTGTGGGTTTAAAGCTTTCATCATATCTGGAGATTTTTCAGCTAGTAATAATGAAGTTTTTTTTCTCTATTCTCCTGTCTCTAACTTCCTGTTGGATTCCATCTACATATATTGTAGTATTCTTAAAGTTGTTTCAAAGTTCTGTAATGGACAATTAATTTTCCCCCACATTCTTTCCATTACTATTTTCCATGTCTCTATTTAGCATACTCAATATTCTTCAGCTTTATGAATATAAGGATTATTGCTGTAGTAAGCATTTTAATGTCCTTCCTTGCTAATTATGTAATGTACATTTTTAACTGTGCTTTTACTAATTGATTTTTCCATCATTATGGATGTTTTATTGCTTCTTCAGACATCTGGAATATTTAAAAAAAATAGTATTTGCTATAGTGTCTGTTCAATTCAGTTCAGTAGCTCAGTCCTGTCCAACTCTTTGTAACCCCATGGACTGCAGCACGCCAGGCTTCCCTGTCCTTCACCAACTCCAGAAGCTTGCTCAAACTCATGTCCATCAAGTCAGTGATGCCATCCAACCATCTCATCCTCTGTCGTCCTCTTCTCCTCCTGCCTTCAATCTTTCCCAACAACAGGGTCTTTCCTAATAGTCTGTTCTTTACAACAGTTGGCCAAAGTATTGGAGCTTCAGGTTCAGATTCAGTGCTTCCACTGGATATTCAGGATTGATTTTCTTTAGCATTGACTGGTTAGGTCTCCTTGCAGTCCAAGGGTCTCTCAAGAGTCTTGTCCAACACCACAGTTCAAAAGCATCAATTTTTCATCACTCAACACTCCTTATGGTGCATCTGTCACATCCATACATGAAAACAGGAAAAATCAGAGCTTTGACTATACTGAACTCTTTTAGCAAAGTAATGTCTCTGCTTTTAAAAATGCTGTCTAGGTTTGTCATAGCTTTTCTTCAAACAAGCAAGCATCTTTTAATTTCATGACTGCAGTCATCTTCTGCAGTGATTTTGGAGCCCCCCAAAATAAAGTCTCTCCCTGTTTCCATTGTTTCCCCATCTATTTGCCATGAAGTGATGGGACCAAATGTCATGATCTTCATTTTCTGAATGGGGAGTTTGAGCTGATGTTTCACTCTCCTCTTTCACTTTCATCAAGAGGCTCTTTAGTTCCTCTTCACTTTCTGCCATGAGGGTGGTGTCATCTGACTATGTGCGGTTACCGATATTTCTCCTGGAAATCTTCATTCCACTTTTTGCTTCATCCAGTTGGGCATTTCTCATGATGTACTCTGCATATAAGTTAAGTAATCAGGGTGACAATATACAGCCTTGACATGCTCCTTTCCTGATTTGGAACCAGTCTGTTGTTCCATGTTCAGTTCTTGCTGTTGCTTCTTGACCTGCATACAGATTTCTCAGGAGGCAGATAAGATGGTCTGATATTCCAAAGTTTTCCACAGTTTGTTGTGATCCACACAGTCAAAGGCTTTTGCAAATCTGATGAAGCAGAGGTAGGTGTTTTTCTGCAATTCTCTTGCTTTTTCTATGAACCAGTGGATGTTGGCAGTTTGATCTCTGGTTCCTCTGCCTTTTCTCAATCCAGCTTGAACATCTGGAATTTCACAGTACATGTACTGTTGAAGACTTGCTTGTAGAAATTATTTTGGTAGCATGTGAGATGAGTGCAACTGTATGGGAGATGTACATTCTCTGAAATTGCCTTTCTTTTGGGTTGGAATGAATACGACATTTCCAGTCCTGTGGCTACTGCTGAGTTTTCCAAATTTGCTAGTATACTGAGTGCAGCAGTTTAACAGCATCATCTTTAAAATCTGAAATAGCTCAATTGCAATTCCATCACCTCTACTTGCTTTCTCCTAGTGATGCTTCTAAAGGCCCATTCGATGTGCATCTCAGGATGTCTAGCTCCAGGTGAGGGATCACACCATCATGGTTATCTGGGTCATTAATATCTCTTTTTTACAGTTCTATGTATTCTTTCAACCTCTTCTTAATATCTTCTGATTATGTTAGGTCCATATCATTTCTGTCCTTTATTGTGTCCACCTTCGCATGCAATGTTCCCTCCTTATCTCTAATTTTCTTGAAGTGATCTCTGGTCTTAGCCATTCTGTTGTTTTCCTCTATTTCTTTGCACTGATAACTTATGAAGGCTTTTTAAAAATCTCTCCTTGCTATCCTTTGGCACTCTGCATTCATGTGGGTATGTCTTTCTTTTCTCCTTTCTGTCCTGCATCTGTTCTTCTGTAAGTTATTTGTAAGGCCTTCTGAGACAACCTTTTGCATTTCTTCTTCTTAGGGATGGTCTTGATATGGTATGTACAGATCGCAAAATCGAAGATTATGGCATCCCATCCCATTACTTCTTGGCAAATACATGGAGAAACAATGAAAACAGTGACAAGCTTTATTTTCCTGGGCTCCAAAATCACTGGAGATAGTGATTGCAGCTGTGAAAAAAGAGATGCTGATACTTGGAAGATAAAACTATGAAAAACCTAGACTGCATACTAAAAAGCAGAGACATTGTTTAAAAGCAAAGATCTGTATAGTCAAAACTATGATTTTTCCAGAAGTTGTGATGGATGTGAGAGTTGGACCATAAAGAAAGCTGAGCATCAAAGCATTGATGCGTTTAAGCTGTGGTGTTGCACAAGACTCTTGAGAGTCCCTTGGACTGAAAGGAGATCCAACCAGTCCACCCTAAAGGAAATAAGTCATGAATATTCATTGGAAGGACTGATGCTAAAGCTCAATCTCCAATACTGTGGCCACCTGATGGGAAGAACCAACTTATTAGAAAAGACCTTGATGCTGGGAAAGATTAAAGGCAGGAGGTAAAGGGGAAGACAGAAGATGAAATTGTTGGGTGGCATCACCAACTTGATGAACATGAGTTTGAGCAAGCTTTGGAAGTTGGTGATGGACAGGGAAGCCTGGTGTGCTGCACCCCATGACATAGCAAGAAGTTAGCATTATATAGCAAGTCCTCTGAACTATTGTATAGAGGACAATCAGGGAGCAGGCAGAATTCTTTGGGGAAGGAGGAAGGAACAGCTCCTGGATAGCTGACAATGATAGGTTGGTAGGCATTTTCAAGCAAGAGAAGCTGTAGGGAAGCAATTCTATGCCAGGTTCAGAGAATGGTAAGAGAAAGGCAGGGCAGCAGTGCTGGGATTTCCCAGGGGACAATATCCCCATTCTATTAAACCTTATCAATGCTTAATATTGTAGGTAATTGGAAACATGAGTTTTGTTTTGGAAGTGGTAGAGCAATATTTAATGCAAAGACTGATTCTGAAGATGAAGCTCCAACATTTAGGCCACCTGATGTGAAGAGCCAGCTCATTGGAAGAGATCCTGATGCTGCGAATGATTGTTGGCAGAAGGAGAGGTATCAAAAGGATGAGATGATGAGACAGCATCACTGACTCAATGGACATTAGTTTGCAGAAACTCCACAAAATAGTGAAAGATAAGGAAGCCTGTTTTGCTGCCATACATGTAATCACAGTGTCAGACATGACTTAGCAACTGAACAATACCAGTGAGGACACAGGGTCCAGTGAAGCCTCTGGCCCTGGTGGGAGTAGAGAAAGATTTAGGTGGAAGGGGAAGCTTCCCATCCTCTGGTACAAGTCCTTGAATCCAAGGCAAGGAGCACAAGATTTTGAATGTGCTACCAAATATTGTATTCTAAAAAAACAAAGCTGTCTCCTGCAGAAGTGGGAGCTTTGACTGAGTTTGTTCTCTAGATTTTACTGACAGATGTGGAAGGGATCTGGAGTGGGCTAAGTCTGCAAAAACCAGGTGACCAGCTCCTGCAAGGCCAGGCTCATGGTAAGCATTCTGAACTAGGTGGAAAACGAATCCAGAGGAAAAGTGTCCCGTCTAGAGTGTACATGCCAATGTATCAGATTGTTGCAGCAGATCACTTCAATATTGTTTTGAGGTAAGCAGGAAATGAATGATGGGTGGTTTGCTTTTGTCAATTCCTCTGGATAGTTAGATGACTAAATGTCTGGTTCCTTCAATGCATGGTTGGAGTCATGCTTGGGAAAGCAAACTAGATCAGGTCACACATATTTCCTCATTAAACAGCAGGCATAGGCAGGATTCTAAGATCACTGTCAGTATTTTCACCATGAGCGGCCATATGGGGACAGTTTAATTTAACAGGTTGAGATTGGACTGTGCAGGTTACCATAGTTGTTGTTATGACGAGTAGCCATAACAGCTACTTGTTTGCCTTGCTGGAGATGTGGGAAATTGAAAAGAGACGAAAAGCCTTACAATTCTTCTTGCAGTTGATTTCAGGCTAGAAGTAGTTGGCAAAGAAAGGCTAATTGTTAAGGCTAAGGGAGTAATCTGAGACAATAATCATTAGCTCTTGTGGGACCCCAGAAAACAGAAACATCTGCTCAGTGAGAGTTCTGTGTTATGGTTCAGAAATAGATGTCATTTGGCTTGAATCAGTATTTAACTCTGAGGATGGCAGGCATAACCTCTAAAGAGAAGATTTCCTTCTCCCCAGGTAGCAGAATAATTCATATTTTTTCCAGACTCAGGAACCCAGAAAGCCCTCTCAGGAATCCCACAGTCACCATCCTTGGGGCTGCCTCTCCCCAGCTTTAATCATGTAGTTCTGGAGGAAAGTGACAATCATGTGTGCTGCTGTCAGGTCCAATGACCATGTAAAGACAATCATAATGGCCTTGCCAGGATGGCTGATCTAGGACTGTACCTGTGAACCGAGGTGGGTCATTCAGGGAACATCCTTGAACTGTAATGGCTCCGAGCTTCTTTCCTTACTAGGAGATGCCTTCAGAATATAAAACCCTAGGACAGGTAGCTTAGATTCCCTCACTAGGTGTAGAAGCCTTAAGGAAGAAAGTTGTCAGGCTAAGACCATCAAAGAAGTGGGACGGGAAAGATCGAAGGTGAATAAGAGAAAACTGATGACTTCTTATATCTTGGGGCAGTCACTGAGATCTTTGCATTTGCTCTGAGTCTTGTGTCCTGGTTTCCCAGAATCATTTCAATGAGTCTCCCTTTTCCCTGAAGCCAGTTGGAGTAGGGCTCCTCTCAATTTTGATTCAGACTTGGTTCTAAATCCTTCACTCCCAGACACAAACAGAGGCAACCATTTGTTTCAGCACCATTAAGAGCGAAACCCTTTAGTCTTTACTGAGAATAGGGTGAGCAGACCACCAAACAGTTCACCAGCATCCTGGGCAGCAGTGCCCGAAGTGTGAGTTAATGTGTGTTAGGAGCATCCTTACTGATTCCTGAACCACTCCAAGCATTTACACTGCCTGTGCCAGGCCAATCCTGTCATTTCCTTGATCAAAGACCGAGAAATACAGCCCCAGGAAGACGTCACCCAGGACCCAGGTCTCTGTAGATGGACTCACAGTGTTCTCTTGAAAGGTGGTAAGGCATCAGCCTCTAGGATCCTGGGGAAGTCAGAGACACACACCAGTCAGCATGAGCCCTTACCGGTGACTTCCCCAATATTCAGACCCAACACAATACTTTCTATCATTTCCCTCTTTTGGTAAATATCAAGGGGTTTTCTGAGCAGCATGATATATGAGAGTTCATCCAAAACCAAAGAGGGCCAAGACGTGAGGTTGCCATGAGGAAGGTTGTGGGGGGAGGGGAAGACTGGGAGTTGGGGAAACAGAGGAATGAAAAGCAACAAAGTCCTACTGTAAAGCATAAGGAAATATATTCAATATTCAGTGAGAAACCACATGAAAAAGAATAAGAAAAAATATATTTTTTATGTGTATAATTGAGTCACATTTCTGTGCAGCAGAACTTAATGCAACACTGAAAATTAGCCAAACTTCAGTATAATTTTTTCGAAAACAACAAGTAGGTCCATAGCTCTCCTCACCCCTGTTTTTTTCCTTCTGACTCCTGCTCCTTGTTTTCTCTGCAGAGAATGCTGGTTTTCCTCTTGCATCACACATCCATACTTTATTAAAAATTTTATTTTGTATTGGAGTATAGCTGATTAACATTATTCTGAGTTTCAGGAGAACAGTCAAAGGACTCAACCATATGTATCCAGGTATCCTGGTCCAAAGACACCCCTCCCATGCAGGCTGTCATATAACTGAGTGGAGTTCCCTGTGCTACACAGCAACTCGTTGTTGGTTATCCATCTTAAATAGAGCAGTGCCCACAACACTTTATTGAAGACTTAACTCTGGAATCTGCAAAGCCTCCTTTAACCCACACTCACTCTCTTTGGCCACTCCAGGATTGGTTGGGTAAAGTACTGTTATTCCTCATTCCCACTGGTCAGTCCATAGACCTCATCACTCCTAGTAAGTCCCCAGTGCCTCAATGCAGAGCACCTTGGGATGCCATTTGCATGGAATCCAGTGCAGTTTTGCCTAGAACCAAGCAAGCCTCCATATAGTTCAATGAGTTTGTGGTTTTAGAATTCCTGAAATTCCCTCTCCTCCTCAAAGCCTTCTTTGAGCCCATCAGCCTGCTCTGAACTCCCGCTGGGAGCTGACATGAAGCCTCCACCCAGTGCCAGAGCTGAGCAGTCACAGTGCACCCTTTATTCACATTGGCATCCATCCTCCCCACAGAGAGGTCGGGTACCCTAACTCACAAAAGAGGCACCTGGCTGGAGCAAGGGGAGGATGCAGCTGAGAACTAGGCTGACCATGTAATTTATCATCCAAATCAGGAAAACTTTGAGAAGGGAAGGGAGACTGTTAACTTATGCTGGGACATCACACTAGGACTGTCCCCCGCCATTCTCCTTGTAACATGGCATATTTCAGGGACTGGTAGTGCTGAATTTCATGTTCATGCACCTAAGGGTTCAGATTGAATTGAAGGTCTTTGAGGACTGATGACCTTAGTGTTCCTCTCTCCCTGACCCCCACCATGCCATATGGTGTGGTATCTCCACATTTATTTCAGGAAGATCAGTGTCTCACACGGCCCTTTATTCTCAAGTAATTGGTTTTGTGGGAGGCACTGGCCCAGCCACAGGGCTCAGCAGCATCTGTAGTGGTTTGACATGGCCTCCAGAGTGTGCACCCTCCCAGCAGCAGCCCAAGGGTTCCTGCAAGCTCCAGTCTGAGAACCAGCCTTCAGTATTGTCCCCTCACCTTGAGAATGTAGCCTCGAGCTGGCACTGGGTAGTTGATGCCATTGATGATGAAGATAATNAGGGCTCAGCAGCATCTGTAGTGGTTTGACATGGCCTCCAGAGTGTGCACCCTCCCAGCAGCAGCCCAAGGGTTCCTGCAAGCTCCAGTCTGAGAACCAGCCTTCAGTATTGTCCCCTCACCTTGAGGATGTAGCCTCAAGCTGGCACTGGGTAGTTGATGCCATTGATGATGAAGATAATCGAGGTCAGAGTATTGACCTTAGAACATGAAACGTAGTGCTATTAGAGAGAGAGGGTGAGAGGTTGGCCCTGGTGATCCTTGTTGTGTGCGGAGACTGGGAGTGACACCGGTGTATGACCCTTTACCTTGGAACCCCGTGGCCTGGCGCCAATGAGCTTCTGTATGTTATCGACCATTGTTCTTAGGCCTTCGATGCATGTTGCCCTGGTGTCAACAACGGCCTTGCAGCCTCCAAAACAAGCAATAACCTTTCTTTTCATGGAGATGCTGAGAGACAAAGTAAGAAAGCTGCCGTCAAGGCCACTCTGAGTCTCCCCAGACTTGTCCCCTTCCTGACTGTCTCCTAAATAGCCTTTTGTCTCTCACCCTCTTTTCCTTTGCTTTGACACAGCACCTTTCTTGACACCCTCGAATGCAGTACTTGAACACACCAGGATCTTTTGTACCTTGACACGAGCTGGTCTTCCTTCCCAGAATACTCTGCTCCCCTTTGACTAGCAAATTTCTTCTCATCTTCCAGATTCCCGCTTAATTGTATTGTTTTCGGGAAGTCTTTCCCCAGGTGTTTATNTTGACATAGCACCTTTCTTGACACCCTCGAATGCAGTACTTGAACACACCAGGATCTTTTGTACCTTGACACGAGCTGGTCTTCCTTCCCAGAATACTCTGCTCCCCTTTGACTAGCAAATTTCTTCTCATCTTCCAGATTCCCGCTTAATTGTATTGTTTTCGGGAAGTCTTTCCCCAGGTGTTTATCAGTCTCCTGTCTTGGTGACTCTCTGTAGACCCTTCCTCATGTCTGTTCCTGCTGCTGCTGCTAACTCACTTCATTCATGTCCGACTCTGTGTGGCCTCAGAGAGGGCAGCCCATCAGGCTCCACCGTCCCTGGGATTGTCCAGGCAAGAGTGCTGGAGTGGGTTGCCAGTGCCTTCTCCTCCTCATGTCTAGCATGTACCAAAGTCACAATTCACTATGTGGGCGAGTCACTTCATGAACATCTGCCTTTTTAGATGTGAGGGCGAGTTTTATTCTCCTTGCCTCCCTAAAGTGCCTGGCACAGAGTGGATGCCCAATGCTTGTCTGTTCTATGAGTGAATGAAGACAGAGAAAACAATTAGAAACCTCCAGAGAGCTGTATCTGGTGGGGAATGAATAACGGGTCACACACAGAGTGAAGGTGGGATTCTCAGGGGCAGCAGATTCNTTTAGATGTGAGGGCGAGTTTTATTCTCCTTGCCTCCCTAAAGTGCCTGGCACAGAGTGGATGCCCAATGCTTGTCTGTTCTATGAGTGAATGAAGACAGAGAAAACAATTAGAAACCTCCAGAGAGCTGTATCTGGTGGGGAATGAATAACGGGTCACACACAGAGTGAAGGTGGGATTCTCAGGGGCAGCAGATTCTCATAGTAAGGGGAAAGAGGGGCTCCTCTGGGAGAGGATGTCTCCCAGCACTGCTCCTACAACCAGCTCAGACCCTGAGACCCTGGCCAGAAAATACATGACTAGCCCACAGAAACTCCAAAGGAAAAGTCAGCTTTTCTGAGGGTATCACACAGAACTGTATCAATTATGCCTCTTGTCCTCAGGTCACTGCTGTATCCCACCTTCCTGATTCTCTGTTATAGCCATTGCCCCACTGTGTGCCCATGAACATGGGGTACCTTTTTTATTAGTTGCTTTCAGATCTTAAGATTGCAGCCAACCTCTCTCCACTGCTGGGTAGCTGCTCCCTAAGAAGACCAGTTTTCCCCACTTTCTCAGTAGTGTCCCTCTTTTTAAAATGACATTTATCTGTACTGAGAACTTCCTATGTCCTAGGTAGCCCTGGGCTGTCGGTCATCTTATCATAACTCTGTTCTTGCTGGAGATACTCTCCCTGATCCTCTGTTCACCACACTGTAGAGTCCTCTAACCATGATCCACACCTCAAAATGCA
>SJYX01023141.1:0-14612 GCA_006410675.1 Oreotragus oreotragus
ATATATATATATATATATGGAAAATTAATATGCTGGAACGTGAATGCACTGAAATGTGAACAATGGTTATCTTGGTGTGGCACTATGGTTTCTGTTTTATTCTTTCTGAACCTCTCTGTTTTCTAGCAATGAACTGATTTCAGCTTTGCCATGAGAAAAGCAAAATTAAAGAAAATGGACTACATAGGGGAAGCAGGAAATAGAGCGGTCAGACATGGAGCTGGAACTAAAACAATAAAAACAAAAGCCAACAGAGCAAGTTGCAAAGCTCAGCAGAGCAGCTCTCTGGCCTAAGTACTTGAACTGTGAGGGTCTTGGGTTCTTGTCTTAACTCCTGCACTAGCTGAGTAGCTGCAGCTCAGAGAAGGTTATCTCCTTCTCAGGGCCTTAGTTTCCTATCTGTGAACTGTGGAACTAGGATTGCATCAGATCAGTATTCTCAGCAAGGGGGAGAGTTTGTCATCCAAAGGAATATTAAGCAGTAGATGAAGACATTTTTGGTTGTCACAACTGGGGAGGTACTCCTGGCATCTAGCAGGCACAGCCCCGAGGTGCAGCTCAGCAACTTGCCACACACAGGAGGTACCCCCAACTATGGACTATCTGGCCCCTGATGTCAGCGGTGCTGAGGTCAGACACCCGCCCTGGATGGCCCCTGACGACTCTCGCACCTCTGACCAGCCTTCAGATCTGAGTGTGGGGCTGAACTGTCCTCAGTTCTGTAAAGGTAAGAACCACTCATGACTGACCAATATGACTATGGCTCACTTAGTTATTAGGATGAGAAAATAAATAAACAACAGGGCCTAAGACAGCGAACACTCTCAAGTCCTGGACGGGAGGTCCGGCAGCAAAAGGCAGGCAGAAGGGCTGCCTCCCCTGCAGGGATGCCGGCCTCCTTGCTCCCGTGAACGAATAGGGCCCTCTCCTGGTGTGCGCTGGCATAGCAAGTCATGGGCTGATGGCTTGAAAACCACCCAACATTTGAACCAAAACTTTGCGTTGTGGAATACTCCCCTTATGACTTTTCACAGTAAAAGACAGTAGCGGAGATACTAGTCACCAGTAACAGAATTTCCTTTAAAAACACAATAGGTTTATAACACATACCTAACAAATATGGTTCATTTCAAATTTGATTCAAGTATTTGTTAAAAGCCTCCCATGACCAGCCCTTTGTGGACACTTGATAAATGACAGACACAGAACTATGTCTGCAGACCAGGGAGAAAGAGGGCTTTTCAATTAGTGGTGCTGAGGCAACTTACGAAAGAAATGAAGATGGCTTTCTACTTCCCACTCAACACAAATATCCGTTCCAGGTGAGTAATAGACTTAAAGGTCTATTGAGAGCCTGGAGAGGCTAAACTCTAAAACTCTCAGAAGATAACATCTTCATGATTTAAGAATAGGGGAGATCTCTTTAAACAAGTCACAAGAGCATCAACCACACAGGAAAATGTAGACAAGAAATACAATAAACCTTAAGAACTTCTGTTCATTGGAAGACATGCCATAGAAATATATTTGTAATACATGTATCTATGGTATATGGGAGAAGGAAATGGCAATCCACTCCAGTATTCTTGCTTGGAGAATCCCATGGACAAAGGAGCCTGGCAGGCTACAGTCCACGGGGTTGCAAAGAGCTGGACATGGTTGAGAAACTAACACTCACAGACAGTATATAAATCATGGCTACAAATCAACAGGAAAAGATAACTCAGTAATAAAATAGGCAAAAATACTGAACAACATTTCACAAGAGAGACTGTCCAAATGGGAATACCATATGGAAAGAGTTCAGCATCCTTAGTCATCAGGGAAATCAAAACCATAGTGAGATATCACAACACATCCACCGGCTGTAACTGAAAAAAGATAGACGATCCAACTGTTCATGAGGATGTGAAGAAATGAAAACTCTCACGCATTGCTGAATGGAGTATATACTGGTACAACCACCTTGTATAGCTTTTTGGCAGTATCCACTGAAGCTAAACATAATGTCTCCACATCGAGCCAGCTATTCCACTACTAGGTATTTACCCAGTAAAAAAGAGACCACACAGGGGACTTCCCTGGCAGTCCAGTGGTTAAGACTCTGCACTTTCAATGCAGGGGGCACAGGCTTGATCCCTGGTTGGGTAACCGAGATCCGGCATACTGCACTGCGTGGCCAAAAAAATAAAAAGAAAAAAAAGAGGTATATGCTAGAGTAACGATTTAATAAGACTAATAATTATTCATTTAAAATTAATAATTAAAAATGAGAGCATTTCTGCCAAAAGAAATATATAAGAACATTCGTGGTATCTTTTTTCATAGTGTTATCAAACAGTAAGCAATCAAAGCATCCATCCACAGTAAAATGGGTGATCCAACTAGTCTACGCAGTGAGAATACTGCATACTCCATACACAAACGACCTTTGAACACAGGGGTTTGAAGAGCATGGGTCCACTTATTCAGATACTTTTCAACTGTAAATACTACAGTACTATAACTCATGATTGGCTGAATCTACGGATTGGAACCGTGGATACGGAACAGCAGATACAAAGGGCCGACTGCAAAGTTACACACGACTTTTTGGCTGCAGAGAGCGTAGGCACCTCTAGCCCCAGTGCTGTTCTAGGGTCAACTGAATTACTCTATGCTTGTTGTGCCTTGTGAAGATTGCTCAGTCATGTCCAACTCTTTGCTATCCCATGGACTGTAGGCTGCCAGGCTCCTCTGTCCATGAAATTCTCCAGGCAAGAATACTGGAGTGGGGTGCCATGCCCTCTTCCAGAGGATCTTCCTAACCCAGGGATCAAACTCAGGTCTCCTGCATTGCAGGCAGATTATTTACCGTTTGAGCCAGCANGCCAGGCTCCTTTGTCCATGGAATTCTCCAGGCAAGAATACTGGAGTGGGGTGCCATGCCCTCTTCCAGAGGATCTTCCTAACCCAGGGATCAAACTCAGGTCTCCTGCATTGCAGGCAGATTATTTACCGTTTGAGCCAGCATGCTTACTAGACCTTCATTAAAAACACTGAGCAAACAAGAACCCACCCCGCGGTGTATGAATTTCTGTTCTGCTACTGCATCCTTAATTTTTTATAAGCACCGAACTTACAGAATACATATCTTTGTCCAGGAGATCAATCTTTTCAATTTATATTCCATCCATTTACAAATCAATGATATATTAATAATCTGTTTTAAAAAGGCAAGCCACAGAGCAAGAGAAGGTATTTGTACATATATACAGATATAGACCCCACCAAAGGACAAAACTCTGTAAAGCTATTAGAAGAATACAAGAGACCAGTGGGCAAAAGGCTTCTCATCTTATACTTTCCTGTATCCTTCCAGTTTTCCCGAAACTATGATATACTACTTGTATCTTTTAAATTAACTTTTAGTCAATGATAATACATGTATATATATTCCTTATAAAAAATTCAACAATCCAGATACAGCAAACGTCTCTGTTGCCCTCTAATCCTAGCTCCCTCTCTAATACCTAGAAAAAATGACTGAACTATTAGGATGATTTTCCCAGATTTTTTTCCCCTAATGGAGGGTATTTTGTGGGCTTTGTTTGTTTTGCTTCTATGGCATAATGTGTGTCTTGTCTTGGAACTCACTGTCTTTCTACTCACTGTTATATCTTTCACCATTTTCTATGTTGTATGTGCAAGACACCTTCATTCTTCATTCCAGTTTAAACGCCTTTCCTCTATGGACATATATCATCTCCTTCCTCCCTTCCTCCTCCTTTCTTTCTTTCTTTTCTGTGATTAGTCCTCCTATTTAATAAGAATAATCAGTATGTCATTTAAATATTTATTCCTGCTTCATAAATTAAAAAGTTCCCCAAAGCTCCTGCCTCATTCTAGTCTCAGAAAGCACGGTCTTATCTTGGGGATTTCTCCAGCTGTCTAAGTAGAAAGCAGAGCTCACAGCCTCCCATGTGGCTTATGGGATCTTAGTTCCCACTAGGGGTTGAATCTGTGTCCTCAAAGTGGAAGCGCAAAGGGTCCTAGCCACTGGACCACCAGGGAAGTCCCAAGCCCTGATTGTTGCTCTGTCTCCTTCCCACTCAGATCCCCCCAAGGACGACAATCAGTACTGGAAACCCATGCTTTTGTTCTTTCACCTCTGCTACTGATGTGCTGTGTGACTTCAGGTTGAGTTACACCCTCTCTGATTCTCCTTTCCTAACATGCATAGAGGAGGTTGGGCCATATAAACTGTTGGGGTCTCTCTTAGCTCTGAAGGCCTTTGATGTGAGTGTTCTGTTGACCACAGTGGTATCTGCAACTGACCATGCAGGCAGGGATGCCTGAGACAGGATTTCCTTTCCTCGTAGCCCCGTCCACAGTCTGCCTCTTGGGGGTCTGTACATGGGAAGTTAACTGATGCTCCTTGTGCAGAACAGTGCTCAGGAGAGACACTGGGAGCTGGGGCCTCAGGGACCTGCCCTCCCCAACCTGCACGTCTCCTCATCTTCCTGAGGCCTTGAGTGGTTTCTCCTGTGTGTCTTATCCCTGTGACTTCTGACGGCTATGTTGCCATAGCAACCAGGCCTGCTGAACCATGTTTAAAAACCTGTTACCATGAAGAGGAACACTTAGTCCATTTTGAGGGGAACAGAGAGGCTATTACTCCCCACAAAATAGACTGTGTTTCAGAGACTGTCAGGAGGGAAGGGTCCAAGAGAAGAGCTGATCCAGATCCCTGGCTGCAGAGACGAGGCACCGATGCGGACGGGGCCGGCTCGCCGCAGCTCACACGTCCAGAGGACGAACCCTCTCGGGCTCTCGTTCTGAGTCTGTGCTCTCACTGCTTCCTTGCCGCCTACCTTCACTTCACCTCCTTCCAAATTCCTCCTCCTTCTGCCCCTCTCCCTGTGCCTCCAAGACGACCCTGCCAAACTGGACAACTGCAGATAGCCTGGCCCTTCACTCACCTTCTGTCTGCTTCTTCTCCGAACAGCGAAAGGGCCTTTAAAACAATAAATCAGAATCCGCCCCCCTCCAACCGCTTACAGCATCCCGAGGCGCCCCCTTGGCCCAGGACTGAGGCTCCAGCCTCTCCCACCTCATCCCCAACCCGATCCACTCTGCTTCTTCACACCAGCTCACTCCAGGGTTCTCAGCATTTCTGAGACCTCACTGTCTCCAAAACCAGCACATGCTTCCCAGCACCTGCGACGCTCGGGCTGTTCTGTTTCCCCATTTATTCTTTCATAGCACTACCCCCTGCACTTACGTCTCTGGTTGCTTACCGCTTCCTTCATCACCCTCTCCAGAATAAAAATGGTAATTATTTGTCTGTCTTATTCATGGCCACTGACCTGCCACTTAGGGATGCACCCAGCAGTGAGCGGGTTCTCAACACCCTTCTGCTGGATGTGTGTGTGGACAGAGGATGGCAGGAATGGCTGCTGAAAGATGCTCCTGCTGCGTCCTGAGGACCATGCCTTTCCTTCCACAGCACTGGCTCTGCCCATTCCCCTGTGCCTAGAGGGCCAGGCCGACCTGTGGACGCCTTGCGGGACCAGAGCTGGGTGGAGAGCGCTGGGAGGGTGTGGAGAACGCAGCCTCCATGAGCAAGCCACGAACAAGTTCTGTGTGGTCCCAAGATGCAGAAGCCCAGGGACTCGTGTGGCCCATTAGCACAATTCAAACCAGTTATTTAGCTCTCACTTTACATATCTTGGGGCTTCCCCCGTGGCTCAGCTGGTAAAGAATCTGCCTGCAATGCAGGAAACCTGGGTTTGATCCCTGAGTTGGGAATATCCCCTGGAGAAGGGAAAGGCTACCCACTCCAGTGTTCCGGCCTGGAGAATACCGTGGACTGTATATGTATAGTCCATGGGGTTGCAAAGAGTCGACACGACTGAGCAACTTTCACTTTCATGTCTTACCTCCTTTTAGCCTCTAAACTGCCTTGCCGGGTGAGAATCCCTGTCTTCCATGACAACAAACGAAGAAAGCAGTATGTGCTCTCCCCTCAGCCCGGAAAGCTGTCGCTGTTCTCCATGAGGTCAGTTCCTGATCAGTTTTCAGGCCCCCTCCTCAGGGAGGTCCTCCCCCGCCCTCAAGACCACACTACAGGTGTACCTCCAGACCTGGCAATCGTCCCTCACAGCACTTGTTCTGCTGGTAAACACATCGTTTCCGTGTAGACACTTTTCAGGGCAGGTCTCCTCTCCACCACCCAGGACATTGCACTGCACCCCCCAGTGCAATGCCTGGCCTGTGGTCACCAGGAGTTATCCTGTGTCTGACAAGTGAATGGAAACCCAGACTCTGACAGACTGCTGGGGCCCTGCTCCTAGTGGAAGGGGGGCAGTGTGGGGGAAGGACAGGCCCCTCTGACTCCAGGACCTGCTTCTCCCAGTATCTGGGTGTCAGAGAGGTCGGAATGGAATGGAGAGGAGCGCGTGCCCGCCCTGGAAGAGCACACAGCTGAGCGGCAGGGCTCCCAAGTGGGATGCGCTGGAGGGGCCTCGGGCATCTGTTGCAGTGGGGGGACCCTTCCAGCCTGGAGATACGCCAATTCCTGGGGCTTAGGACTCACCAGAGCTTGCTCGATAAGCAAGCAGAACAGGATGGCATTGCCCACCTCCCTCAGGCTCTGGAACACGTCAGTCTTGAGCTCTGCGTATTCGATGATGTCCTTCAGCTGGTGGTGAAAGAACTCCAGGATCCCTGGGAGGTGCAGGGGGAGGGTTAGTGGGAGGGTCATGCTAAGCAATGTGTCTGCAAAAGCTCATGCAACACTCATAAAAACACCCTGGACCAGGCACTATGACCCCTCTTTTCAGACGAGGCTCAGGGAGGGTAAGTGGCATCTCCATGTAAGCCAGTAAGTGGGGCAGCTGGCAATGAAAGCCAGAGCTATCGGCCCCAGCCCTTTCCTGCTCTGACTCACGCTGACCCAGCACCGGCATCTTGGTATTTAGGAAAGACACCTGGTACTAAACTCATAGTCTCCACCCTTCCCCATCCCCCAGGCTCCAGACTCATTCCAGGTGCCGTCACTATCAGGGAAGGGAAGGCTGGCTGACTTCTCCGCCCAGAGACTGAGTGGTGAAAACTCCTATTTCCTGACTTACCTTAGAAATGCCATGTTACGCCACGCCTGGGGCATCAGTCTCCTCCAAATAGGCACGTGAAGGAAGGAATGTGGATGTGCTGAGCTAAGGAAGACCTTTACAACTAAACCTCGCTGCCCACAACCTAATGATTCTCACATTTGTGGACCTCTTCCAGCCTCCGGGCAGTGCTGTGAAGCAGGCCCAGCGGGCACCACTTACGTTCACTGATGGAAGACGATACTGCTGTCAATCAGGGGGATTAAAAATGGTCCAGGGCAATTTAGTGGCAGAGAGAGGGTGCAAACCCAGTGTTGTGACAGCCTGCTGCCATGTCAGAGAAGCAAATACTTCAGGGTAGATTGCCAGAGCCCCCTTCCCCCGTGGGATGGGCCTGGATTATTTTCTTATCACCACCCCCTGCTCCTGGTTCCCCATCACCCACCTGGGGAGCCATACTCATGCCGGGGCAGACGGCATATCTTGGGCATGACCTCGATCAGTGTTTTCACGTACTGGAGGATAGTCCCTTGGAGCTGACAAAGGAAGGGTACAAGATGAGGGAGTAATCCATGGCTGCTGCATACGAGTGTCTCGGGCCTGAATGGTGGGCCAGTGCGGGTGTACAGGGGTTCAGCTGAAACCTGTGGAGAAGTGCTATGGATTGAATATCTGTTCTTCCCCCGAATACATATGTTGAGACCCTGATCCCCAGTACGGTTGTATTTGGAGATGTGGGCTTGGGAAGGAATTAGGTCATGAGGGAGGAGCCCTCAGGAAGGGATTAATGCCTTCAAAGGAGAGAGGAGAGGGAGCAAGAGAAAGACACTCTCTGCCATGTGAGGAAACAGGGAGAAGGCAGCTGTCTGTGAAGGGGGACACTTCTCACACGCCGGCTCTGTGCTCTGGACTTCCAGTCTCCAGAACCATGAGCAATGAACATCTGTCACTGAAGCCACCCAGTCTATGCTGTATGTGTCAATGTATGTGTCCCAGCAGGATCTCTCCTAAGGGAGTGGGTCGGCCCCATTGCCCTTTGCAAGGGAACGTGGGCCTTTATAAGACAGAAAAGGGGGTGCTCTCATTATCCCCTTGGTCTCACAGACTTAAAGGCGGGGCAGTTTCTAGGCATGGGGTTGGGGCACTTACATGAGAGCTAAACTAAGATCTAAGATGAAATGGGACCAGGGAGCTATGAAGACTGACGCAGCATCTAATTTATGTGCAGAAAATTCATGGTTCATTCATCCCTCCCGTGTCTGTCGTAGACACCTTTAATCAGTTACCACATTTTCTTCTTTAAATTTAGCTTCACAACCTAGAACAACCCCTCATTATATACAGTTGCTACCAGAGGACTCAAGTTAGCAGACGAATTCTGCTTGCTATTCCTGACATAGATATGCTTCACTTTATTTCTCTTTCATCATCTCAAACTTTCAAGAAAATCTTATTTAAATGTTTAAGCCTTGCTATAGCAGTGTCCTGGTTAAATGAATGTTCATATGACCATACTTGGTGTGGATATAGAATGATCGCAAAGGGATACACAATTCTAGGCCAGTATCAGTGTTCAGCAAGAAATCCCAAGGGGAAGAAGCGTGGTGACTGATTAGTGATATCTGCCAAGGGTGTGGGTGGAAAAAATGGCAGCACATGTGTCATGGATTTGTCATGCTCAAATTAGATAATGCAGCACAGGAGGTGGGTATGAGTGCTCATTGCGTGCATGCATGCTAAGTCACTTCAGTCCTGCCCGACTCTTTGTGACCCCATGGACTGTAGCCCACCAGGCTCCTCTGTCCATGGAATTCTCTAGACAGGAATGCTGGAGTGGGTTGCCATGCCCTCCTCCAGGGGATCTTCCCCACCCAGGGATTGAACCTGCATCTCTTATGTCTCCTGCATTGGCAGGCAGATTCTTTACCACTAGCGCCAGCAGGCCTTAAGGTCAAAGTCAAGATTGCTGGATTCAGTTTGCAAGTTCTAGGAGGAGCTCGGCATCAGAAAAGAAGAGGCAAAAAACCGCAGGTCAGAAAACGCACGAAATGTTACAGGGTGATAGGTGAGAGGAGTCAGGGAACAGGGGCAAAGCACTCCCTGGGTGACTCCTACAGGCAGAGCTGAAGAGCCTGTTACTGGATTTTTCAGGCCAGGTCAGAAGTAAAAGCAGGCCTCATTGCTCTCCACTGGGCCCCTCCCAGGGCCCCTTCCTCACCAAGCTTTTGACGATCTTCAGCAGTTCCTCCATGACCACAGCAATGCCCTGGTAACCGAGGAGTCTGCAGATGGTCTTGAAATGCGGGGGCCCCACAAAGTTCCTGTAGGAGCTGTAGATGTGGCTGTAGGCGATGTTGAGAGGCTGGAAAACAGAGGATGTGGCCAAGTCAGTGGCAGAGAACTGAATGTACACTACATGAGTCCTGGCAGGAGGTGTTTCAATCGTAGAAGGATAGAAGCTTGACATCCTTGTTCTCTCACTGGGGAACCCCTATGAATACATTTTGCAAGATGCTACTAGAGAGTGGTGGTCAGTGACTACAGGATGGAGCATCTGATGGGGCAGCAGTTCCCTAACAGAACAGGAGAAAGGGCCTCCAAGCAAATATCTTTTTATAAAATAGGACTCATGCTACACTTGACTGTCCACACAAGACTTTCACTCTTGAGCCACAGGGCAAGGGTAAAACAAATGCTTTTCTTTCTCTAGGGGCATTTTCAATGCTAGGAACTGGCTGGAAGAACCTTGGTGAAACCTCAATAGCTGATTCATCGTTGCCTTCTACTTAGAGGTGTCTTCATCTATCACAGGGTGGGGTCTTGAGAACCAAGAGGCCTGAGGGGCAGGAGACCTCTGCCGAGCATGTGGGAAAACCATACAGGAATTTTGAGCCTCAGCTTCTTCATCTATGAAATGAGTGGGTTGGATTAGAACATTGGTTTTGAAGCTTTTTGAGTAGCAAAAGAAAAAAAAAAAAAAAAAGATGTCACAGAAATAAATACAGGAAACAGACAAAAGCTGAGACGTTCTGACTGGGTGTTAGTTGAGGGCCCAGAGCCCTGACCACTGAAGGGCCATCTCCACTGTCCTCTGGACCCCATGAGATGCTGCTGCTGAATTAGTGGAATCTCTTTAAGGTCTTTCTGTCTGAGAATAAAGGGCTCTGAGTTGGTCTCACTTAGCTAGGTGAGACAGAGAAGGCAACGGCACCCCACTCCAGTGCTCTTGCCTGGAAAATCCCAGGGATGGTGGAGCCTGGTGGGCTGCCGTCTATGGGGCTGCACAGAGTCGGACACAACTGAAGTNAGGTCTTTCTGTCTGAGAATAAAGGGCTCTGAGTTGGTCTCACTTAGCTAGGTGAGACAGAGAAGGCAACGGCACCCCACTCCAGTGCTCTTGCCTGGAAAATCCCAGGGATGGTGGAGCCTGGTGGGCTGCCGTCTATGGGGCTGCACAGAGTCGGACACAACTGAAGTGACGTAGCAGCAGCAGCAGCTGGTGAGACACTGAAGTTATCAGTGACTTTCTTTTGAAATGTTGCCACTTACGGACCACCTCATGCCAGGCTTCGTGAAGCCCTCCAAGTGCATTTTCAATTAATTCACACAACTCATGTATGTGATCTGTGATCTGTGATCTGTACAATTCTAGGCCCCATTTCACAGATGAGGGAACTGAGGCTCAGGGTGGTAAGTAGCTTGCTCAAGGTCACACAGTTCATAGGTAACCGAGCCCTGTCTGAACCCAGGTGGTTATGATCCCAAAGCCCATGTTTTTAACCTCTGCCTACAAAGGTGAACTTTGGAAGCAGAATTATTACATAAACCCTAAACTTTTTTTTTTTAAGAAAAAAACTTCACTTCTAACCTTTAGATTTGAGTACAGTTCTCCTATATGGAATTGTAAAAATCTTGTATACAGAGCATGCAAATATGTGAAGACCACATCTGTAATCTATTAGCTGGCTAATTAGAAATCCTACATGAATTAAAAAGGAACTGTGATGGTGCTTCTGGAGTTCTGCAAGATTCTCAGCTCTGTCTGGAGCCATCAGGGAAGATTTGATTATGTTCAGCCTAGGTTTTGCATCAAGTATGTTTTACTATATTCTAAACTTCACAAACAAGCATCACAATCATGGTACCCTCTAATAAGGAGGATACATGAGGAACACAATTAGAGTGTCCACTAATAGCAAGAATTCGTGAGGAATCACAAGCTCACTCATCCAAGAGGCTGAATAACATTTCTCTTGCTAAGTTAATGCCTATATATGGAGAGGCTTGGAGTTTGAGAGTGGAGAAGGAAATGGCAACCCACTCCAGTATTCTTGCCTGGAAAACCCCATGGACAGAGAAGTCTGGTGGNGTCCACTAATAGCAAGAATTCGTGAGGAATCACAAGCTCACTCATCCAAGAGGCTGAATAACATTTCTCTTGCTAAGTTAATGCCTATATATGGAGAGGCTTGGAGTTTGAGAGTGGAGAAGGAAATGGCAACCCACTCCAGTATTCTTGCCTGGAAAACCCCATGGACAGAGAAGTCTGGTGGAGTCAGACATGACTTAGTGACTGAGCATGCACACGCACAGTGTGAAAAAACAGCGCTCTGCACTCAACACTGGTGTGTTGTCACAGTAAAACTCCGCCTGAGCCTGGAGGAGGGACACCTTGTAGGTAGTTACTAAAGCTTTCTAAATGGGGTAGGGCAGGAGCAGTTTCTGTGGGGAGGGAAAATATAACTGATTAAAAAGCATGATGTTCACAGAGGCTGATGATCAGCAAATCCTGGAGTACATGAATTGTTGAGTTTGGTATAGTCAACCATGGAACCAGGCCATATGACTTTCTGTGTGCGGAGCAAACCATTTTAGTGTCTCTGTAACAGCCACCCTGCCAAACAGGCAGAGACCAGAGAAAGGGGAGTGAGGCACCAGGGCACACACGGCAGAAGGTGCTCCCCTCCCAAGTGAGTGCATCTCAGCTCTGGCTCTGCAATCAAAGCCCACTCCACAGTCTCCTGCCCCCTCTCCAGGGATGAGAGGGGGGGAAAACAAAGAGCAGACACACCATGGCTTCCCTCTGGTGGTGGCTAGATGATGGAAATGTCCCACACATTGACTGGGTTCTTGACTACACACATGTATACACGTGTCAAAACTCATGAAACTGTATGCACACATGATCTGGGCATGTTATTGACTAAAGGGTTGTGCCCTCACCCCCCAATTCTTTTGTTGAAATCTTAAATCCCTATTGTGATGGTATTAGGAGGTGGGACTTTGGGGAGGTAATTAAGTCATGAGGGTGGTATCCTGGTCAATGAGATTAGTGCCCTGGGAGGAAGACACGTGAAAATGCTCTCCCCCTCTCCC
The DNA here is from genome assembly GCA_006410675.1 of Oreotragus oreotragus. Taxonomy (NCBI): domain Eukaryota; kingdom Metazoa; phylum Chordata; class Mammalia; order Artiodactyla; family Bovidae; genus Oreotragus; species Oreotragus oreotragus. The sequence continues at coordinate 12,471 of SJYX01023141.1, forward strand.
TCTTCCCCTCCCCTTCCTTTCTCTCTTTTTCCCTCCCCACCTGTACCTCCCCTCTCTTCTCCACATGTACTAGAAGAAGGCTATCTACAAACCAGCCAGTGGGCTCTCATCAGACACAGAGTCTGCTGGCACCTTGATCCTGGACACCCCAGCCTCTAGAACTGTGAGAAATCTTTGCTGTCTAAGCCACCCAGTTACTGTATTTCTTGTTACAGCAGCCTAAACAAAGACAGTGCATTTTATTGCTTATGATTATACTTCAATAACAAAAGGAAATTAAAAAGCCCACTGGGGTACATCATAGTCCAATTCACTTCCCAACATTTGCTTTCAAAGATAAAAAAACAAAAACCTGATTTGAGTTTCCTCCCAAAGAGGCTGCAGCTTGAGCCCGCACAGGCACGGGAGAGGGATGGCTGGGTTGTGCTCATAGTCCGAGGGGTACCACCGGACTCATCCCCAGGGGAGCTTCCTTATCACCCTCCCCACCTGGAGCTGGGCCTCTCTTCTGAACCCAGTGAAGCTCTGAGCATATTCAGTGTCTTTTTCAAATATCCTGTGAAGGGAATTTTTGAACAGCACGGAACTTTCAAGTGGATATTCCTAGAGGGGACAGAAAGCAATCAGCTACTTTCTTCCCCTGTATGATTCTCTGACTTCTTTTTTTGCTTTGTCTGAGTCCAGGGTTATTTACTGGGGTGAGCACACCTGAGTTCACATTCCAGTTCCATAAATTTACTAGCTAGATGATCCTGAGCAAATTATTTAAACTTTCTTAGCCTTGGTAGTTCAGGCAGTATAGAATCTGCCTGCAATGTAGAAGACCCAGGTTCGATCCCAGGGTCGGGAAGATCCCCTGGAGGAGGATGTGGCAATCCACTCCAGTATTCTTGCCTGGAGAATCCCATGGACAGAGGAGCCTGGTGGGCTACAGTCCANAAATTATTTAAACTTTCTTAGCCTTGGTAGTTCAGGCAGTATAGAATCTGCCTGCAATGTAGAAGACCCAGGTTCGATCCCAGGGTCGGGAAGATCCCCTGGAGGAGGATGTGGCAATCCACTCCAGTATTCTTGCCTGGAGAATCCCATGGACAGAGGAGCCTGGTGGGCTACAGTCCATGGGGTCACAAAGAGTCGGACATGACTGAACGACTAATATGTTCACTGTTTTTTCACTCTCTAAGTAAAGATAATACCAACTCTGGGAGGACTGTACAAGATTTAAATGAGGTGACATACATACAGCTCTTAGCATGGTACAAGGCACGCTGGAAGCACTGGCTGAAATAACAGCCCTTCATATTTCTTTCCTTTGGTAATTGGAAAGTAACGACTAAGAAAATACAGCTTCCTGATCAAATTTCTCCCAGATGCTTTGGCTATAGTCACGATTCTCTGAATCTGGAGCGTATATCTATGGGGTAAAATTTCATACAATGCAGTGTATATCCTACACGGGGACAGATGTGACAGAGGGCAGAGTCGATGCCAGCTGATGGAAAATACCTCACAAAAAAATGCAGATTTTGCTCAATATTTGGAACATTATAAAAATAGGAGCTGTCCAACAACAGACTGCACTGAGTGGAGACTGAGACATGTGACACAGGGATGGTAGGAGGTTGCTCTGCCTGGGACAGAGGGTGGGAATAGCTGTGCTATTAACTCCCCCCACAGGTACAAGCTCCACTGCGGTCTTCCCTGTGCTCATCCTTCTTAGCAGCCTCCTTAGCCGCCACTCCCACCCAAGGAGCTTCTAACACAAGTTTCCCTTGGCACTTCCTGGCAAGCACAGATAAAACTGTAGTTGGGTAGATGGAAACCCTTTAGCAGCTCTCACCAGAGTTCTAAGCAGAGAATAATAATTTTGGAATTGTTTAATCACACATGGGGCTGAAAAAAAAATCCCCCTTACAAACCCACACACAGGAGGCCCCTTGTTAACATTCCTCTATTACTCCTGGATTCTGGTCTGGACCATTCAGGCCTGAGTTGATGGCCCAAGCTCAGGAAGGACCAGCATGAAATGAGCAGAATTCAAATCCTCCTTTTAAGTGAACAAGGACCCCTCATTCCCCAACCGCTGCCCCCCACCCCACCCCCCCGACCCAACACACCACACCCATGCAGGAGGAAACACAC
>SJYX01023142.1:11547-28668 GCA_006410675.1 Oreotragus oreotragus
AAAATTGACAAACCATTAGCCAGACTCATCAAGAAACAAAGAGAGAAAAATCAAATCAATAAAATTAGAAATGAAAATGGAGAGATCACAACAGACAACACAGAAATACAAAGAATCATAAGAGACTACTATCAGCAATTATATGCCAATAAATTGGACAACGTGGAAGAAATGGACAAATTCTTAGAAAAGTACAACCTTCCAAAACTGAACCAGGAAGAAATGGATGTGAGAGTTGGACTGTGAAGAAAGCTGAGTGCTGAAGAATTGATGCTTTTGAACTGTGGTGTTGGAGAAGACTCTTGAGAGTCCCTTGGGCTGCAAGGAGATCCAACCAGTCTATTCCAAAGGAGATTAGTCCTGGGTGTTCTTTGGAAGGAATGATGCTAAAGTTGAAGCTCCAGTACTTTGACCACCTCATGCGATGAGTTGACTCATTGGAAAAGACCCTGATGTGGCGAGGAATTGGGGGCATGAGGAGAAGGGGACAACAGAGGATGAGATGGCTGGATGGCATCACCGACTTGATGGACATGAGTTTGAGTGAACTCCGGGAGATGGTGATGGACAGGGAGGCCTGGTGTGCTGCGATTCATGGGGTTGCATAGAGTCAGACACGACTGAGTGACTGAACTGAACTGAACTGATTGTAGGTAACTCACTTACAGACAGAATTGGGCAGATGAAAATCTAAAGGCATTTGTAGCTACACTCCACATTGCAAACAGTCATACAGGGAAGTTTAAAGGAGCCAAAGCTAAAATGGAATCTGACTACCAAGTGAAAAAGCACATCCATACCAACTAGAACCAGGGTTTTTTCCTCTCCATGAGGGTTCTCATGACCATTAACCATCGATGTCAGCCAAAGGCATTCTTCCATTTATCAGAGCAGGTGAAGGCAAGGGTAAAGTTGATAGGGAACTTACTTCACTTGGGTGCATTCCTAATGAGTACACTAAAGCTTAATCTTTCAGGAAGGCATAGGGGTGGGACTTTGGGCCTAAGATGGAACTGACAAAATGGAGTCAGTGTGGTTCAGCCACAGAATTGTTGAATGCTGAATTTTGATGTGTCCATATAATAGGTTAGAATTTGTCCTGGTATGTAACTAAGTTACTTGGAATCAGTTTGCTCTCTTTGAGACTTGCCTTAAAGCTCCCTCTTGATGGATCCAGAACAGCATTTAGTCTAAGAATGGCATGGTTGAATAACATCACCAACTCAAAGGACATGAGTTTGAGCAAACTCTGGGAGATAGTGGAGGACAGAGGAACCGGAGCAGCCTGGAGTCCTGCAGCCCCCGAGGCCACGAAGACCTGGACACATCTTAGCAACTCAGCGATAGCAACAACCCTTTTGATGTCTTTTCACTAATTCCTTCTATTGGCAAAGTCTTTCCATTCAGGCACATGGGCTTAAGCTATTTATCATCTTGAGGGAGTTCCAGGACATATTTGACCTGTTGCTTTCGTTGCTTTCTGGCAGTTCTTTTATTAGCCTTTGGCATTTTCCTCCCACACTGCAGCATATCTACCCTCAATCAAAGACTCAGGACTCCTCTACTTGTCTCCAGAGCTCATTCTCTATTCAGCTCCTTTTTATCTGATGTTGTTGTTCAGTCCCTCAGTTGTCTTTGTGACCCCGTGGACTCCTCTGTCCTTCACCACCCACCCCCCAAGTTTGCGCAAATTCTTGTCCATTGAGTCAGTGATGCCATTTAACCATCTCATCCTCTGTCACCCCCTTCTCTTCCTGCCCTCAGTCCTTCCCAGCATCAGGGTCTTTTCCCATGCAGCTTCAGCTGTTCGCATCAGGTACTGCAGCTTCAGCTGTTCTAGTACACTAAATCAAATAACTACTTTCTTGAGCTCCTTGATATCCTTTATCTCCTCCAGGCAACCAGGCTCTGTTTGACTTTTCTCACCCTGCCTTACAACCAGGCAACTACCTCTAGGCAGATACCTGGGACAATTGTAAGGCCTATTATATTTTTCTTTCCTTTAGGGCTGCAGCCCTATGAAGCCTTATTGTTCAATGCCTGAAAATTGTTGTTTTGGACATATTATCTGATTTCCTAACAATAAGCCATGAAGCAAATCTGATACTTTCTACTTTTTCATTACTCAAATTGGAATTTAATATTTTAATAATATTAAGTTAATATTTACTATTTTATGATTACTTCTTTTTAGGTCCTAAAACTGCTTTGCTTACTGTTAAGAAATCATTTTCCTATGTTTTCTTCTCAAAGCTTTTTTTCAATATGTATATTTAGATGAGTACCTCTTCAGATAATTTCTATGTGTGGCATGACACTGAACTAAATTCCTTATGTCATTTGTCAATACTTAGTCCCAACACCATATATTCAAAAGAAATTCATTTGCCTCCTTGTGTTTTTTTCATGTCTTTGTTGAAATTAAGTCATCCTATAAGCGTGGGTCTATTCCTGTGCCTGTGTTTGCTTTATTTATTAGTTTGTTGATATTCATGACAATGGAATATAGAAGGAAATGGCAACCCACTCCATATTCTTGTCTGAAAATTTTCAACGACAGAGGAGCCCGGCGGGCTACAGTCCATGGGTCACAAAAAGTCGGACAGGATTAGTGGCTAAAGAACAACAATGCCAATCCAACCATTTTATAGTAAGTCTTAGATTTTGTACAGTGTATAACCTGTAATCTTTTTATTCTTTTGTGATATTGCTTTGTACATTCAACATTATTTGCATATGAATATAAATTTTAGAATTTACATGTCAATTTTTCACACAGTGAAGTCTTACTTTGGTTATAATGGAAAGCCCATTAAATCTTTAGACTAGTTAGGAGAGAATTGAAATTGGAATAATAGTCATTTAAAGCATAAAAATGTCTTTCAAGCATATTCTGCAGTTTTCAGTGCAAAGGCTATGGGCATATTTTGCTAAAGTTGCTCCTAATATTTTTATGTTTCTTGATGTTGTTTCAACAAAATTTTTAAATGTTGCTTTCCAGTTCCTTGTGCTGTTTAATTTTCAGGTGTGTGTATATATATATATAGTTTTATTAGCTATCTTATTTTCGTAGATTAATGATTCAACACATTAACCCTAGGAAGAATTCATTAGTGAAGCCATCAATCTAGCCTGGTGATTTCTTGGGAGTTATTTTTAACAAAAGATTCAATGAAATCTTTATTAGATAACTTTTCATGTAGCTAAGTTTTCTCTGTCAGTTTTGATTGTTTTTTTTCTGTATTTTCATATAGGATCTTTTGGATGTCCTTTCTTTTCATTTATAAGTTATCTTGTTGATTTTTTCCTAGATGCATTTTATTTTACTACTTGAATCTCTTCTTGTTATTATTTTCTTCCATCTACTTCTTTGCATTTAATTTTCTGTTATTTTTCTAACTCTTAAGATAATGTTTAGATGGTTGATTTTATGTCATGCTTTTCTAATACATTCATTTAACCTATAAGTTTAAAAGTATAGCTTGAATTGAATAGCAACTTATGATATGTAAATTTTTCATTATTTTATATTACAAAGTATTTCACTATTTTTGTCACTTCCTTGATCCATAGTATATTTAGAAGTATATTGTTCAATTTCCAAACATTTAAGCACTTTATAATTATTTTGTTTGCTTAATTTAATTATGATTAGTATATATTCTATCTTATTTCAGTTCTCTAATGTTTGTTTAAACATTTTATGAAAAAATATGATAAAATTTAATGAATATTTTATGTCCACTTGAAAATATTATGTATATTGAGTTCCGTGTTCTAAAGCAATTAATTCTATTTATTAATTTGCTTTTTGGAATTTTGCTTATACTTAGTGAGTCTTTGATTTTTATAAGTATGATTCATTAAAATTTGACAAGATATTTGTGTATTTACCTATTTTTCTGATGAAAATTTTACATTTATAATTTATATATTTTGAGTCTACATTAGAAATCACAAAAATTTTCTGTAAAGGATGAGATAGTAAATATTTTAAACAGAACACATGTGTCCGTTGCAGTTACTAAACTCTACCACCTAGCATAAAAACAGCTGTAGACAATACATAAAAATATAATGTTGTGTCTGTTTTTCAATAAAACTTTATTTAAAAATGCAGGAGAAAGTCCATAGCTTACAGACTGCTAGTCTATATTTTTAGGCCATATATATTTTGGCCTCAAAAGTACATTTTATCTGAGATTATATAGGTGTATTTTTTTAGGGGAGGAGGGATAGGTGTGATATAGTGTTTGTTTGTTTATATGTTAATCTTTTTAATTCTATTTTTTTCTTCTCTTTCTTAACAATCTGGTTCTTATAAGTTGATATAACTGACTTTGTATTTATCAAGAGTCTGTGAATCTTTGCCTTTACTTGGAATCTATTATATTTAATCAAACTGTTGATATATTTGAATTTAAATCTACCTTGTTAAAGTTTGTTTCATATTTTCCCCAAATATTCTATTTCTTTTTCTCTCTTGGCTAGATTCCATTTGAAACCTTCAAAATAAAATTTCTATTATTCAGTCTTCTTTGTTAACTTGTCAGTTGTACATTTTTTATATTATTCTTTAATGGCTTCCCTGAAGAGTAAAAAATGAAATCTTGACTTATTCACTCTCAATATAAGTTTGTAATTTTATTACTTTTCAGACACACAGAGATTTTGAAATACTACCCTATTCCCATGTTTGCATTATTTTTGAAGTTTTGTTAAATTTAATTTTAAATAATAAAAAACTTTTTACTTTTGCAGTCAACATTCATTTAGATTTACCTACATATTCACCACTTATTCTGCTCTTTATTTATTTCTGTATTTCTCTCTTAATGTCTAGGATCATTTTCCTTTTTCTCAACAAGTTTCTTAAGCATTTCTTTTAATTCAAGTGTACTCATTGCAAATTTTCTTTACAACTTTGCCTAAAAACAATTCAGTTTCACGTTTATCTAGATGAATATTAGGTCAACAGCTATTTTCTCTTCTCATTTTTTAGACTACAACTCATTTTTATTCTGTATTACATTCTAGTTTTCATTCAATTATGTTTCATTACGTTAACAGCTTAAGCTTATTAAGAGTTAGAGTCCTTTCACCTTCAAGTAATTCAAACCCATACAAATGAGATTTAAAAACAGAATGTTTTGGCCCACATGTTTGCGACTGGATCTAGGAAATATTTGATATCTTAGGGTCTTATCTTCTCTTGACATCTCAGTTTTGATTCTTTCTGGTGCTTTGCCAATTTTTTTTTTCTTAATATGACAAAAGGGAAGTATGTTCAGAAATGTCCCAGATTACATCTTCACTGAGTCAGTAATAGATAAAGTCTCCTTCCTTTTGCTAACACACTGGAGGAGCCATTCATAAGCCAATTATTATGGCCAGGGTTATGGTGTAATATCATAGTTGAATACACCTGGGAGACCTGGGTTCGATCCATGGGTCGGAAAAGTCCCCTGCAGAAGGAAATGGCAATCCACTCCAGCACTCTTGCCTGGAAAAATCCCATGAACGGAGGAGCCTCATAGGCTACAGTCCATGGGGTCGCAAAGAGTCGGACATGACTGAGTGACTTCACTTCATTTCACTTCACTTATGTGACTATTTAATATTTGTGTTTGAGAGGGAGGTTCTGTAAGGGATTAAGAAAAAGAAAGGAAAATGGATTGGTAGGCCTCCAAAAACAATAATAGAGCATGTTATTAAATATATTTCTTTGTTTTAAAAAAAAGTCATCTATTTTAGGAAAAAAACTAATAGAATATATATCAATACAAGTCTGATACCTTCTGTGTCTTTTCAATAAATCACGTGCATTAGGATCTTTACCTTTAGGTCCATTTCTGGACTTAAGAGAAATAATAACAAAAGCGGTTCCAGGAAATTAACTCTGTGAATGGTAATATGACATTGGATCATTCTCTCTCCAAATAGCAATAAATAGCCCCATCATTTGAAACAGAAAAAAAAGATAGCCCCTGACATAATACAGCATTGCAATTGCTAACACGTCTGCCTGTAATGAATTGAATATGGGACAGGTAGAATAGGCTACCTTGGACTGAGCATTGCAATTTTGGCATTTGAAAGATACTAGGGGAAAAAGTAAATATTAGGACTGTGGAATTAGTTGGTTGTTGTGAGGTACAATTCATGCACTGTAAAGGAAAATGATAAAGTCATTGCAATCAATTTCCAAATTGAGAAGTGGTGAAAATAAGAATGTTTTTATGGCAGGATTGAAAAGACTGCCCCCCCCCCCCTGCACTGGAGGGCCAATGGACTTGGGTCCTAAACTGCAGGAGTAGAAAAATTTGAGAGAAGAATAGATTTTTAGCCTTAACAGATCTCCCACAGAAAAATGTGCCCTTGATAGGAGAGGAGTGAGGTGTGGAGATTTAAGATGGGTAAGCCTGGGTAGATAAATTCGAGAACGTGGAGCCTCCAAATTCTTTTTTACCCCGTGTGCCTGAAGAGGTGCTCCCGGTACCTTGGCAGAAGCTAGTATTCCTTCATTCTGAAGAGTATGCGAGAAGGAAGTGAGGGATGAAAGTCAGTGACTGACTTTCTCAATGCTTGACTTACAAAAAAATCATTTCCCCATTAACCATTAATGCCACTAGGAAATTAAAAAGCATTAAGGCACTTCATGTCACAATTCGACAACTAATGTCCTTGATAATGAACAAAAGGGACTCCTTACTGAATGATCTGATTAATGACTACAAATAGAAAGTAGGAGCAGATGTGAAGATTTTGAACTAGGATGTTGGAAAACAAATGTGGAAAAGTTCAATTTTGTTATTTGGGGACATGTTTCCATTATCCAGGAATGGAATAATGCCCTTAGTGCCCTCACCAAGGACCCTCAGAGCTTATATTATTAATACCCATTGGGATTGCTCTTAGAAAAAAAAAATTTTTTTAATGATGTGTGTGTGTGAATGCTCAGTCATGATCAACTTTTTAGGACCCCATGGATAGCCCAGCAGGCTCCTCTGTCATGGAATTTTCCAGGCAAGAATACTGGAAAGGAAAGTGAAGTCGCTCAGTCGTGTCCAACTCTTTGCTACCCCATGGACTGTAGCCTACCAGGCTCCTCTGTCCATGGGATTTTCCAGGCAACAGTACTGGAGTGGATTGCCATTTCCTTCTCCAGGGAATCTTCCCGACCCAGGGATGGAACCCAGGTCTCCCGCATTGTAGACAGATGCTTTACCGTCTGAGCCACCAAGGGAGTCCATATACTTCCAGAGGATCTACCAGACCCAGGGAATGAACTTGTGTCTCCTGCGTCTCCTGCATCGATAGGTGGGTTCTTTACCAGCTGAGCCTCAGGGAAGTCCTCATGTCAAATAAAGTAGAGATATGGTTCAGAAGGTAAAAGATATGCCTGCAATGCAGAGACCCATGATCGATCCCTGGGTTGGGAAGATCCCCTGGAGAAGGGAATGGCTACTTAGTCCAGTATTCTTGCCCGGAGAATTCCATGGACAGCGGAGCCTGGCGGGCTATAGTCCATAAGATTGCAAAGAGTTGGACATGACTGAGCAACTAATACACACACACACACACACACACAATGTTAAAATACATGAAGCAAAATCTAATGGATAAATAGAAGAAATAGATATATCCAAAATTATAACTGGGATATCAGCACTCATCTCTCAATAATGGATAGAACAAGTTAAAAGAAAATCAATAATAATAATATAGAATTGTCAACTAAATTAACCTAACAAGCATTCATGCACACTCCATTAAGAGAAGTAGACTCTTTCTTTTCAAGTACACATAAAACATTCATCTAAATTGATCACATTGTAAACTATATAAGTAATTCTCAGTAAATGTAAACATTTTGAAATCCTTGAGAAGTTGTTGTCTAACAACAAAGGAAGTACATTAGAAATCAACAACCAAAAGATATTAGGAAAATTCACAATTATCTGAAAATCAAGCACCTTTCTGCTCTCTGTCAGATAAGGAACAAGGATAATTTGAAAATATTTTGAACTCAGTGAAAATGAAAACAGCATATTTAAATTTGTGTATATGCTATGTAGCCAAATTAATGCTTAATATATATATTGTTAAATTCCTATATTAGAAAAGGATAAAAGTCTAATATCAATGATCATTTTCTTCTTACTGCCCATGCACTGTCCACATGGCCTCCCAATTACACATTATCTATTATTCCTGTTTTCATGTTAACGGAGAGTGAAAACTGGGTCATAAAAATGCTTGCCTCATTCAAGATTTATTACATTGTGGCAAAAAATAACATCTTTTATCTTGGTAATCTCTCAAGTTTGAAAATTGTTGCATTAAGAGATTGAGTTAATTTTACATACTATTGCTGTGCTGTGTCCGATTCTTTATGACACCATGAACTGTAATTCTTCAGGCAAGAATACTGGAGTGGGTAGCCATTCCTTTCTCCAGTGGATCTTCCCAACCCAAGGATGGAACATGGGTCTCCTGCATTGCAAGCAGATTCTTTACTGTCTGAGCCACCAGGTAAGCCCATTCCTTCTTTAGTCATCCTGAGGAGGAGTACCTACATTGGGTAATTGTCTTGCTTTGGAAAAATGTGTAGGAAACTGGGGGAACTTCTTTCTTTTTGAAGACTGCATACAAATAAGTAACTTTTTTTTTTCCTTGTTAGGAATGTATTAATTCATTCAGTCTATACCAGTAAGGTAAGGGAAAATTGTGATAAACTATTTAATCTATATCTCTCTCCCTCTGATAAATAGAAGGTCTAGAGCATCCTAGCATATTCATGACCTGAAAAGCATCAGCAGCATAGAATTCAGCCTACTTCTGATGAAAATTATCCAAGACCTGATTATCTAACAATGATTTTATGTCTTAGTCAGGATACTGACAGACAGAGCACCCACCTTTTCTCATCTTCCCATGCAGAGCTACTGTGCTTTGACAAAAATTCCATCCCCGATTAAGTAATGCCCTGGAGTGTACATTCAGGCATAGGTTAGTTTTCTGGTACTTTAAGCTGAAGGCCTGATTTTTACTTAATAAAGATAAGAAAATTTAAAAAATGCTAATCACAGAAAAGAAATAATGTAGGAACTTTAAAATGTTTATTTCAGATTTTTCTTTTTTAATTTCCTGGTTCTGTCTAGTTTTAAACAAGGTAAAGTTTTAAACTTTACCTTGACATGCATGACATCCATGCAAGTTTTCAAACACTGAATCAACTTTGCTTAACATTACTGTACTTCGCTCTATTTTATTTAATATCTGTATCAGTTTTTTGCAAAGAATCATGTATATCAGAATTAGGAGTATATGAGATTTCTTTGATTTTTGTAGCAGCTTCCCTAAGCTGTGCATGAGTTTTCACTACCAGGACAAGGTAACATGCTATGCTAAAAGTATTTTTTATGCAGATTGCTTAACATTACTGTACTTTGCTCTATTTTATTTAATATCTGTATCAGTTTTTTGCAAAGAATCATGTATATCAGAATTAGGAGTATATGAGATTTCTTTGATTTTTGTAGCAGCTTCCCTAAGCTGTGCATGAGTTTTCACTACCAGGACAAGGTAACATGCTATGCTAAAAGTATTTTTTATGCCTTAGATTGGCTAACTCTTATGTTGTTCAATTAATGCGGCTTCTTAGAAGCAGGCTGAATGAAAATCATGCAGAAAAAAACTAATAACTTAATTGATACTAATTTAAGACCTTTTCTATTAAGAATCTTTTTAATAATAGTCATCTTATTTTTTTTACTCTTAATTATAACAGCATCATTTTCATCCTTACTTGGAGAGGATTTCTCTTCCAGTTCTCACTTTTGTGTTGTTGTTCAGTTGCTCACTGGTGTCTGACTCTGCAACCTTGTGGACTACAGCACACCAGGCCTGTCCTCCACTGTCTCCCAGAGTTTGCTCAAACTCATGTCTATTGAGTCAAATATGTTATCAAACCATCTCATTCTCTGTTGCCCCCTTCTCCTCCTGCTCTCAGTCTTTCCCAGCATTAGGGTCTTTTCCAATGAGTTGACCTTTTGCATCAGATGGCCAAAGTATTGGAGCTTCAGCTTCAACATGTCTTTTCCATGAAGATTCAGGGTTGATTTCCTTTAGGATTGACTGGTTTCATCTCCCTGCTGTCCAAGGGACTCTCAAGTCTTCTCCAGCACAATTAGAAAGTGTCAATTCTTCAGTGCTCTGTCTTCTTTATGGTCCAACTCTCGCATCCGTACATGACTACTGGAAAAGCCATAGCTTTGACTAGATGGACATTTGTCAGCAAAGTGACGTCTTTGCTTTTCAGTACTGCCTAGGTTTGCCATAGGTTTTCTTTCAAGGAACAAGCATCTGTTAATTTTGTGGCTGCAGTCACTGTCCACAGTGATTTTGGAGCCCCCCAAAATAAAATATGTCAGTTTCCACTTTTCCCCCATCTATTTCCCATGAAATTACTGGACTAAATGCCATGATCTTAGTTTTTTGACTGCTGCATTTTAAGCCAGCTTTTTCACTCTCCTCTTTCACCTTCATCAAAAGGCTCTTCAGTTCCTGTTTGCTTTCTGCCATTAGGGTGCTGTCATCTGCATATCTAGGGCTGTTAATATTTCTCCTGGCAATCTTCATTACAGCTTGTGCTTCATTCAGCCCAGCATAAAAGTTAAATAATCAGAGTGACAATATATAGCCTTGACATACTACTTTCCCAATATTTAACAAGCCCATTGTACCACGTCCAGTTCTAACTGTTGCTTCTTGACCTTCATACAGATTTCTCAAGAGGCAGGTAAGGTGGTCTGGTATTCCTATCTCTTGAAGAATTTTCCATAGTTTGTTGTGATCCACACAGTCAAAAGCCTTAGCGTAGTCGATGAGGCAGATTTTTTTTGGAATTCTTTTGCTTTTTCTATCATCCAACAGATGTTGGCAATTTTATCTCTGGTTCTTCTTCCCTTTACTAAGTTCAGCTTGTACATCTGAAAATTCTCAGTTCATATACTGTTGAAGACTATCTTGAAGGATTTTGAACGTTATCTTGCTAACATCATCTTTTAGAATTTGAAAAAACAGCTGGAATTCCATCACCTCCACTAGCTTTGTTCGTAGTGACGCTTCCAAAGGCCCACTTGACTTTGTACTCCAGGATGTCTGGCTCTAGGTGAGTGATCACACCCATTGTGGTTATCCGGGTCATTAAGACCTTTTCAGTAGAGTTCATTTGTGCATTCTTGCCATCTCTTCTTAATATCTTCTGCTTCTCTAGGGTCCTTGCTATTTCTGTCCTCATCATTTTAGATCACAGTATAAGTTCTGAGTGGTTACAATACCCAAATCATTATTAAAACATGTCTTTTCATTCAGTACACATTTATATTTTGCCAAAACTCCACACATGTTTGAGAAGTATGTTTACTCTAATTACATGTATGTAAAATTGAATATAGTCATGAGATAAAGTTTGTTAATTTTGTTTTGCAAAGTTTCTGTATCTTGATTGAATTTGTTTAATATAGCAGAAAGTTTTGTTATAAAATATAAATCATCAATAACTCAAAAAACTGACAATTTTTAAGTAATTAAGGCAATGATATGAGGTATGTATATGTTTATGATTATATCTTTTTGGTGAACTGTTCTTTTCCTATTATTTACCAAACGTATTTCTGTCAAAATTTTCATTTCTTCCAAAGTCTAATTTGTTACTAATGTGGCTCTCCAAGCTTTCTGTTGAGGATAATGTGCCTGGTGTATCTTGTGTCATTTTATTTTCAAATACTCAATGTCTGTATTTTCAAGATTACCTAGCTTGATTTACATAATTAGACTATCACTACTGTTTAATAAGCCAATTTGATTTAATTGCATTTATTTTATTATCATATATAGGAATGTATTTACAATCTCTCCATTGCCCTCTACATGTCCTCATTTTTATATTATTCTTTCCTCCTCTTTGAATCCTATCAACTATTAACTTTTGTTTGTTCCTTTTATTTTTTTATGAGCATTTGGATACTATTCTTTTATAGGTTACTCTATTAGTATTAATATACCATGAGAAATTCACATTAAATTATATGTCTTTTACTTCCTTTGTTAATCAGTATCTCTCCACTAGTCTTGAACAGATCCCAATTTAATATCAAATAGATATCATTCTATTTGTACTATCAAATAGATATCATTCTATTTGTAATTACAAACATCATTTTGAAGTATTTTTCCCTACATTTTTTAAACATATCTCAAAATATGCATTATAGCTTTGACCTAGTTAAATAAATATTCTTTACATTGTTTTGGCATTTTGTAGTATTAAGGAACAAAAGGGCAGAGAGTCTCTGGGGAAGAAAGCCACATTTAAATTAATGAATATAATAAACATAGGCAAAAATGTACATTTTCATCATCTGTTCTATCATCAAACATGTTCTTAAAAGACAACTAGTCAGGGACTCTTTGAATGTTATCCCACTTAAGCATGAACAAATCAGCATTTCATTTCCATTATTTAGCACTTATTATATCTCTATGACTATCTGCAGAACTGACATATGCAGAAAAACTCAATGAAACTTCTTGAAATAGAAAGCTCCATTGTTAAAATTTAAAGGACAAATGAATGTAGCCTTCTCCTCTCCAAAGCAAAATTTGTCTAGGTAAAAAGAGAGACATAAATTATAAAGAATGTCTTTCTTAAAGATTAATAACATACCCCACAGACAGTGCTAAAAATTGAAAACTATGAAATCAAGCATTGCCATTGTTGCTTCTTCCTTTTAGACATCAAATGACATGAAGCTGAGCTATTCATCTACGCTACTCTGCAGCACTGTTTCTGCACATATACTCTGAATTGAATTAATTCTGTTCAAACAAGCATGCATGTATGTTAAGTCACTTCAGTCATGTCTGACTCTTTGTGATCTTATGGATCATAGCTTAAGAGGCTCCCCCGTCCATGGGATTTTCCAGGCAAGAATACTGGAGTGGGTTGCCATACCCTCCTCCATGGGCTCTACCTGACCTAGGGATCAAACCAGAATCTCTTTTGGCTTCTGCATTGGCAGGCAGGTTCTTTACACTAGAGACACCTGGAAAGCCTCTTTTCAAACATATCTATCCTCTAAAAACTTACTCATTTCATCAGTTCCATGTCTGCCATTTGCCCTATGTAGCAGCAGTAAAATGTTATCATGTTCACAAAATATTGTACCTACTACTTAGCAGTCCCTTCATGTTTCTGAACCCTAAATTATTCATCACAACTTAAATATGATGGCCACTGGATAAATTAATTGCTATAAATTGGATTAAGTTGTTGGGAAACAAGCTTTTAATCATATTTTAACAATTTGAGATAGCGTGGTAGACTGTTCAGGGGTGCATGCTTCTTTACGGATCATGTTTTTCTCCGGTTATATGCCCAGGAGTGGGACTGTGGGGTCATATCGTAAACTCTTTTAGTTTTTTAAGGAACCTCCATACTGTTCTCCAGAGTGGCTGGATCAATTTACACTCTCCATATCCTCTCTAGCATTTATTGTTTGTGGATTTTTTGATTATAGCCATTCTGGCTGGTATGAGGTGATAGCTCACCTCTCATTGTAGTTTTGATTTGCATTTCCACTTGGACAAAGATGTCCAAGTGATATTGGACATCTTTTCGTGTGCCTATTGGCAATTTGTATGTTTACTTGGAGACATGTTTATTTAGGTCTTCTGCCCATTTTTTTGAGTGGGTGATCTGTTTTGATGCTGTTAAGCATCATTAGCTGTTTGTAATTTTGGAGACTAATCCCTTATTGGTCACATCATTTGCAAATATTTTCTCCCAATCTGTGTGCTGTTTTTTTTGGTTTGTTCATTGTTTCCTTTGCTGTGCAAAAGTTTTAAAATACGTCCCATTTATTTATTTTTGTTTTTATTTCCATTATTCTGGGAGATTGATTGAAAAACATATTTCTGTGATTCATGTTAGAGAGCATTCTGCCTATGCTTTCCTCTAGGAATTTCATAGTATCTTGTCAGAGAGGACATTTTTTAACATGCCAACATTTTAATTGAAATAAAACATGGAAGTCATCCATTACTCTTCTTGTTTATAATGGGTTTGAACTGTGTTGCCTGGAGAATCCTAGGGACAGGGGAGCCTGATGGGATGCAGTCTATGAGGTCGCACAGAGTCGGACACGACTGAAGTGACTTAGCAGCAGCAACATTGTCTTTTTAAGGACCAAAACCTAAATGTAATGGATTAACAATAGGATATCTAACATCTGTCTTTATTCAGGACATTCTCAGTATACCCAGCACTCTAGAAAAATTATCTGTGCTTCCTTTCACCCTTAACCATTTGAATGATAGGTTATATGACCACTCCAGTTAGTAAATATTTGTGATTAATAATTCATAGGATTTATATGTGTCATGAATGATGTAATTTAATTTAAATTTATTGTCCCAAATATGATGAAGAATGTACCAAAAAATAAATTATCATATCTAAAGTTCTCATATCTAAAACTTTGGCTGAGTGCACAGCATATGATATTTGCCTCATTTATGGCTGAAGTTTGTGAAATCACAGTTTCATTCATATTTAACAAAATAAAACTTCTTTTCTATTCCAAGTCAAAGAGTAGAGTGAAATTATATTTCACTCTAAACATATTTTCTTAAAATATTTGGGATTTTTGTTACCACCGCTTATGAGTGAGACTGTTACTGGGTGGCAAGTCACAGAGGGGAACATGGAAAAGGTGACTGAAGTTTGCATGAGACAATATGGCTGTCAGGATTGCTGTTATTCTACGCAGGCCCAAGCCATGGGGACATTAAGAAAAGTCCCTGCAGCCCATCTCTTTACAGATTTGGTCAGCAAAGCTTTCCAAATTCCATTTCCATTTTCTTTTTATCCTCTGACTTTGATTTTCATACAATATGCTTGAACTTGCTTTTAGCTTCCAAATTTTATTTCATTTCACTCCATTTCATCCCCATACTCTATATTCTGATAGTCTGTCCTGCTACTATCTTGATAGCATCCATCCATAGTCCTCAGAAAATGAGTACAGGTTAATTATCTAGGCTATAGCTCACTGGTGACAGTACAGACAAAAGGCTCAGAGAGTAGTACAGCTAGTCCACTCTGTCCAACCATCTTGAACTGAATCATATTTTCATATCAATGTGTAGAAAATGCTGAAAGCCAAGGATTGTGTATTTGCCATGATGGGTAATAGGTGTACAAAGCTAGAATGTTAATATAAATTATCTTCCCATTAGAACTGGTTCAGCAGAATCTGTAGACACCTTGCAATGAGTAGCATACTTACCAGTTTAAAGCATATCGTCAGTAGTTATTCTTGTCATAGTCAAAATTGCTCTGGGAAAAGTTAAGTAAGAAATAAGACTCATTGAAGATTACTGCCAGAAGAGACAAAGACCAGAATGCATTCTGAACTCAACTCAGCCAAAACAAAATGCAAGAGTGTTTTACAATGTTGGCTTGAACAGAGGACGATGGGCCATCTGTGTTTGTTGACCCTTGAAGGCCAGAAGAGTGGCTCACTTATCTCTGTGTGACAAATAGAAGTGTTATAACTGAAGCCCCTGAAAGCATTCCCAAATTAGGACTATGATATATGTTCAGAGTTGGATTAAATGGAATTGCAGTATAAGCCAGACAAATATACAATTACACAAAACTCTATAATCCCAATGCCTTAACATTAAAAATTTCTCACTCAACACCAATCAGGTCACATCATTATCCTGTACAGGAATACACAAACAGTGACTCTGCAGTCCAGATTCTTATCACCCCAGGATGCCCCTAGCCTCAGCACAGCCTCCAAGGTCACAGTTAAGGCGGGGGTTGGGGGGGCTGGGGGAAAAGAACATGGGAGAGGCAAGATTTGAGATGGACACAAATATGTCACGTTCACTTACCTTCTCTTGACCAGAGCCGTGGTGGTCCCACCTGCTCTGCAAAAGTGTCTCAAAAGTGTGGTCTGGTCCAGGAGAAGAAATTGAATATTAAGAATATTAAAGTGGAATATTCTATTTTCACCTGCAGTACTTAGATGCTGTTAAGTGCATAACTTTTGTTGTTGTTCAGGCGTGTCCAACTCTTTGTGACCCCATGGATGACAGCAGGCTAGGTTTCTCTGACCTTCACCATCTCCTGGAGCTTGCTCAAACTCATGTCCATCAAGTTGGTGATGCCATCCAACCATCTCATCCTCTGTCACCCCTCTTCTCCTCCTGCCCTCAATCTTTCCCAGCATCAGGGTCTTTTCCAATGAGTCAACTACTCATCAGATGGTCAAAATATCGCAGCTTCAACTTCAGCATCAGTTGTTTCAATGACTATTCAGGGTTGATATTCTTTATGATTGACTGGTTTAGTTTCCTTGCAGTCCAGGGGACTCTCAAGAGTCTTCTACAATACCAGTTTTCAAAAGCATAGCTTTAGTGCCAAGAAAATATTTCCCATCCATGAAGTTAACTGATAACAATTGCTCATTCTTTGCAGTGAGTGCTAGAGATTTCTGAGAAAAAACAACAAACTAAAGCCATTTAAATTAAAAAAAGCAAGTTTTGTAATAGCTAATCTTACTTGGTCAACACCGAAATCAGATTGATTATATTCTTTGCAGCCAAAGATGGAGAAGCTCTAGACAGTCAACAAAAACAAGACCAGGAGCTGACTGTGGCTCAGACCATGAACTCCTTATTTCCAAATTCAGACTTAAATTGAATAAAGTAGGGAAAACCGCTAGACCATTCAGGTATGACCTAAATCAAATCCCTTATGATTATACAGTGGAAGTGAGAAATAGATTTAAGGGCCTAGATCTGATAGACAGAGTTCCTGATGAACTATGGAATGAGGTTCGTGACATTGTACAGGAGACAGGGATCAAGACCATCCCCATGGAAAAGAAATGCAAAAAAGCAAAATGGCTGTCTGGAGAAGCCTTACAAATAGCACTGAAAAGAAGAGAGGCGAAAAGCAAAGGAGAAAAGAAAAGATATAAGCATCTGAATGCAGAGTTCCAAAGAATAGCAAGAAGAGATAAGAAAGCCTTCTTCAGC
>SJYX01023142.1:39882-52141 GCA_006410675.1 Oreotragus oreotragus
TGGAAGAAACACAAGCTGGAATCAAGATTGCCGGGAGAAATATCAATAACCTCAGATATGCAGATGACACCACCCTTATGGCAGAAAGTGAAGAGGAACTAAAAAGCCTCTTGATGAAAGTGGAAGAGGAGAGTGAAAAAGTTGGCTTAAACTCAACATTCAGAAAACGAAGATCATGGCATCTGGTCCCATCACTTTATGGGAAATAGATGGGGAAACAGTGGAAACAGTTTCAGACTTTATTTTGGGGGCTCCAAAATCACTGCAGATGGTGATTGCAGCCATGAAATTAAAAGACACTTGCTTCTTGAAGGAAAGTTATGGCCAAACTAGATAGCATATTAAAAAGCAGAGACACTATTTTGCCAACAAAGATCCGTCTAGTCAAGGCTATAGTTTTTCCAGTGGTCATGTATGGAGGTGAGAGTTGGACTGTGCTGAAAGCTGAGCGCTGAAGAATTGATACTTTGAACTCTGGTGTTGGAGAAGACTCTTGAGAGTCCCTTGGACTGCAAGGAGATCCAACCAGTCCACTCTGAAGGAGATCAGTCTTGGGTGTTCTTTGGAAGGAATGATGCTGAAGCTGAAACTCCAGTACTTTGGCCACCTCATGCGAAGAGTTGACTCATTGGAGAAGACTCTGATGCTGGGAGGGATTGGGGACAGGAGGAGAAGGGGACGACAGAGGATGAGATGGCTGGATTGCATCACCGACTCGATGGACATGAGTCTGAGTGAACTCTGAGAGTTGGTGATGGACAGAGAGGCCTGCCATGCTGTGATTTCTGGATCGCAAGGAGTCTGACATGACTGAGTGACTGAACTGAAACTGAGCTGAAAGCTTAAGAAATTCATATTTCATTATATGCTTCTTCAAACTCTATTAAATTCTTTATCAACAATGCATATCTATGTATATTAGTATATAAAATTATGCATCTTTCAAAACTATCTCCAAAATTAATAAATTTCCTATGAAATTATGTAAAGAAGAGTTCAACTTCTCTCCAAGGTGCTAATAGCAAAATCAAATCCACAGAAACATTATAATAAAAATATTTTAAATAGATTAGTACAGAACCTCAAGTCCTTCACAAAAGAAAGTTAAGTGGCTTACAAGACTAGGGCAAATATAAAAAGAAGAAACAAATTAAGAATATAAAATTATTATCCATCTTATCCATCTACAGTCATTTTTTTATTAGATGTCATATAAAAAAAGAATAACTGAGATGACAAAGCTAGGTATGTTGACATAGAGAAAGACAGCAAAACAATGAAAGCAAGTTAGAGTTTACCTTGATGAGTTTAATTAGAAAGAATATTATCTCTATATATTTGAGATACAGGGCACCAAACAGCTATATAGCTGAAAGATAATCAGCTTTCAGGAGGAATCAATAGACCTCAAGATAATGATACCCTGATGCAATGTGAAGATGCCTGACCATAGCTTCCCATATTTTTCTTAAACTTTGTTTTTATGGATTCTAAAATTAAAGAGCTGCAACTGTACTAAGTGTAATTTCATTGATTATCACTAAACAAGTTTAAAATCCTACTTTTTAATAGTAAACAAATGTTTAGAAAGTTATTTCCATTTTGTGCTCATCATTTGGACCATTAGAAGTGTCTTTCATACTATTTTGCAATGTGAATTTTTTAATCTGTTTATAAACACAAGAATTTTAGGCAAAATTATTCAAACTTTAATATAACTGTTCATGTAAAGAATAATTGTACATGCATATGCGTGCTCAGTCATATCTGACTCTGCAACCCCATGGACTGTAGCCCGCCAGGTTCCTCTGTCCATGGGGTTTCCCAGGCAAAAATACTGGAGTGGGTTGCCATTTCCTTCCCCGGGGGATCTTCCTAACCCAGGGATCAAACTCCTGTCTCCTGCATTACAGCCAGATTCTTTACCACTGAGCCCCAGGGAAGTCTATATGTTCCTCTACTATCTAGGCAGAAAACTTGGAAGACTCATTTATCCAGACGGTGTTTGCTGCTAAGAGTGGTCACAAGATCCACTTCTGGTCAGTGAAATATAAGAGGAAGCTGCACAGTGGTGAGTGATGACTGTTAGAAGAACTTTTCTCATATGTTAAGATTTTGCTAGACTGCCTCTGGTTTTTTTTTTTTTTTTTTTTCCTTTCTAACTTTCGCCTTCTCTTTTTTCATAACTTACATATGAATGGGATTACTGAAGAAGAAGCATCTATTTTAGTCACCATGAAAAAAAAAATGACTCAGGTANTTTTTTTTTTTTTTTTTTGTCCTTTCTAACTTTCGCCTTCTCTTTTTTCATAACTTACATATGAATGGGATTACTGAAGAAGAAGCATCTATTTTAGTCACCATGAAAAAAAAAATGACTCAGGTATCTTGAAGCAGGCATATAAAAAGATGACTCTTTTTAGCACTGCTTTACAAACCGCAACTTGGTCCAAACTTAGACCGAATACATGAAACAATATTTAATCAGTTAAGTTGATTTTAAACAGGTTTTTAGCTGCTTGCTGTGAACTAATTTCTGATCAATAGCTTACAATTTTTTCCATTTTTGATTCAAGTTTATAAAATTATATGCTTCTGGATAAATTATTTTCCAAATATATTTTGAAATAAACATTAATCATTTTATTTAATGACATCTGATTTTAACAAACATAACTTTTCCAATTCTGAGTTTCCTCTTATGAACATTTTCTCTAAATAGTTCAGTTTTCCTAGATCCAAGTTTAAACTGTGTGCAGTTTTAATTATAGTCTGTTTTATTTTCCCCTCATTTTGACCAATTCTAAATTTTTACATCTCATTTTAGCCATGAATGCACTTCTTAAATAGAACTCATGGAAACAATCTTTTTTAAAAAAATATATAGTTTCTCTTATAAAAGTGAAGATAATAACTTTAGTCATGGGATGATAAGACCCTCATGCTTGGAAGGATTGGAAGCAGAAGGAGAAGGGGACGACAGAGGATGAGATGATTGTATGGCATCACTGACTTGATGGACATGAGTTTGAGCAAGCTTTGGGTGTTGGTGATGGACAGGGAAGTCTGGCATTCATAGGGTCACAGAGTCGGACATGATTGAGTGACTGAACTGAACTGAACTAATAGGATAGTAAGCAAAGCAAGAAGCACTTTATTACTGTAAATGCAAAGAAACATAAAATAACAGAAAATGGAACACAGAAAATGTATTGTGTTTGAAACCTTCAAAAAATTTTATTCCAATTTTGATTATTACAAACTGTTTGGAAATAGTAGCACATATTATCTTTCTCACATTTTGGTAAAAATAAATATTGAATCTTGACTTCAGGTTTGAAAGTATTACTGTAAGAATGCACTGGGCACAGCTATATGAAACAATATGGATGACTCTCACATGTAAAATATTGAGGAACAAATCTGATACAATCGAACATATCCATTAGAATGCAATTTTTATGAAGTTCAATAATAGACAAAACTGATCCATGGCTACAGAAGTAAAAGTAATAGTTACTATTGATGAAAGATATAGAAGAGAAAGGAGCATTGAAGGCCTTTTGGGGCTAGTATGGTCGACATCTTAACCCGGATTGTTGATACATGAATCATCACCCTACATGACTATGTTTAGTGCACTTCGCATTCTTTATGGAAGTTATACATCTATTTAAATAATAAAAGAAAGAAATGCTGGATTATCATTTTAAAACCTATATTGCTCATACACCTCTCCTCTGCAGAACTTTATTCAAGCTTAAACTTTCAGTTTTATTTCAGAATTAAGATTTTCTCAGAGTCATGTCAATATCTAAACATTCTAATGACTTACATGGAAAATTAAAGTTGCTGGTTTTGAGTAGCTAATCCAGATCAGGTGATAAAACTTTCATTTAGAATTTTATTCGATGTTCTCTAATAATTATGCTTTTATGACATAAAAATAGGAATTTTACACCAAAAAGAGCCATCTGTTTGAAGAATTCAAAGTTATGAATCAATTCAAGATTATATAAATATATGAATACTAAATAGTATATTGTTTTTCTAAAAGGCAATTCAGAGAAATCCCTTTATAAACTGGATTTCTTTTCCAGTGGTTAAGATTCTGTACTTTCACTGTCTAGGACCTAGATTCAGTCCCTTGTCAGGAAGCTAAGTTCTCACTATTCTTGTGGCATGACAAATAAATAAATAAAAGGCACATCAGGATAAATTTCAGGAGAGAACAGAGATAAATGGCACAGACTGTAGATACTTCAACAAGTAGGAAAGGAAGTTTTAATTTGAAAGGATGCAAAGAACTGACTCATTAGAAAAGACCCTGATGCTGAGTAAGACTGAAGGCAGGAGGAGAAGGGGATGACAGAGGATGAGATGGTTGGATGGCATCACCAACTTGATGGGCATGAGTTTGTGCAAGCTCCGGGAGTTGGTGATGGATCGGGAAGCCTGGCATGCTGCAGTCCATGGGGTCGCAAAGAGTCGGACACGACTGAGTGATTGAACAGAACTGAACTGAGGAAGTTGTTTAAAACTTACGGAGCAGAGATTTTGAAAATGGACCAGGCAAACACATACTTAGGAGAAAGGAAAGGTAAAAGTAAACATTTAGTGAATATATTTAATAGTAACCTAATCATTGTTTCTATTAGTTCTCAGTTTAATTGTGATATTTTACATTTTGAAAGCAAGAATTGGAAGCCTAGTTTCTTTTCTCTCAAATATTTCTTTAAAGACAAAAATGGAAAATATATAGTTTTTGTTCTCTTTACCTCTAGATGGCACCTCTGAACTGATAAAATATGGGCTGAGAGGGTTACTGGAGACCCCCAAGTGTCAGTTCAAAGGATACATGTGTGTGCTTAGTCACACAGTCATGTGACTCATGAGTCTTTGCCATCCTATGGACTGCAGCATGCCAGACTCCTCTGTCCTTGGGGATTCTCCAGGCAAGAATACTGGAGTGGGTTGCCATGCATTCATCCAGGGGATCTTCCCAACCCAGATATTGAACCTAGGTCTCCCACATTGCAGGTGGATTCTTTACTGTCTGAGCCACCAGATAAGCCCAATTCAAAGGATGCTTAATCACTTTACGTCCTCCACCTCCAACACCAGAGCTTACAGCTCAAAGTAATGGAATGAAAGACAAGGTTCTAGTAAGAAGACCCAGAATAATGCCCATACCTCATCATAACTATGTGAATTTGATCAAGTCATTTCAACCTGAGTCTCATTTATT
Source organism: Oreotragus oreotragus (assembly GCA_006410675.1). Lineage (NCBI taxonomy): Eukaryota > Metazoa > Chordata > Mammalia > Artiodactyla > Bovidae > Oreotragus > Oreotragus oreotragus. Next base: position 45,131 of record SJYX01023142.1, read on the forward strand.
CAAGATCTCTGAAATGTAGAGAATGACAGTGGGGTTTATTAGATGGTGTATGATAATGATTTTAGTACTTTCCAAGAGTTAGAGTTCTCTCCAAATGTGAAATATTACCAGAAAGAGATAGGATCATAGGGGATAAAATAGGAATTGATTTTTAAGATTAGTGGCTATGAGAATAAATAAAACATAGATGAGCATTTGGGGGACTGAAATAATAAAATAAAGCAGTAAATTAAAAATAAATAAATAAAAATTAAGGTTGGTGGTATATTCATGCTTCTCCCAGCATTATGTTCCCAAATTAAGATCAACATCTTTGCAACCTAAATCAATCAGCGCTGTTCGCCAGCTGACACTAGAATAATAGATATGTGGACTTAAAAGAATAGTCTGCAATTTTACAATTATGCCATGATTTAAATCTCTTTATGAAAAGAATGTATTACAAAGATACACCCTATTCCTTAAAATTTTCTCCCATTATAATCAGTGATTTATACCAATCTATTGGTGGCATTAGTGGTATAGAACCTGCCTGCCAGTGCAGGTAGACATAACAGACACTGGCTCAACCCCTGGGCTGGAAGATCCCCTGGAGGAGGGCATGGCGGCCCACTCCAGTATTCTTGCCTGGAGAATCCCATGGACGGAGGAGCCGGGTAGGTCCATAGGGTCACAAAGGGTCGGACATGACTGAAGCGACTTAGCATGCCCCAAAATGAAGTTTTAAAGAACTCTTTAATCTTTGTCCAATATTGTGTGCTGTTAAAAGATACTGACATCATTTTATGTATACATCTTGTGTGAATTTTGATGATTTGTACATGGGTAAAATACATTAGAAAGCTCATGTAATAAGAGTATGATCTTGTTTGATTTGACATTTTTCTATAATTATCTTAATATACTTTAATTATGTGCTATTAAAATAATATTTACTTATGCCAACTCCTCCCTGTTTATAAAGTAAATTATTTAGACAGAGAAAATTAGAATGGCTTGAGAGGAATTGTTTCTGACAAATCTGTAGCACTGGTACTTTATGTTTGGGGCTCCAGGTGCTCCCAAATTGAGTTTTTATTAAAACAAATTTTCTTCAGAAGCATGAAAGCTGGCCAACTGGTTTCTAATTTTCAAGTACTGCTTCATTTATGTTTATGAAAAGAGACTCAGCTGGCTTTTCTTCCAATAGCACCAAGGTACCATTCATTGATCTATCATTAGTGTTTACACATAATGAGTATCTGAGATTTCATCGTTTCATTTCCTAAATAGTCTCAGAAGTATTTTGCTAGAATATTCTAATAAAAAATTCCTGCATTTACTGAAATATTTTTATTCTGGTTGGCATTTATTTTACTTATGATTTCTGTCTATCATATTTTACTCCTCAGATTAAAAAAATATGAACATTTATATTATGTGTACAAAACAAAAAGCAAAGTACTGCTATCTAGGAAAATTTTCTCAACTGGTCCAAATGCCGATTCATGGACGAATTCTAACCACAATAAAATATCCATTCTATGAAGATTTCATTACTACTGTACAGCTTTTTGTTTTAATGGACTTGTCAAAATAAATCATAGGAAAGTACCTATGTCATTACCTTCTAATAATTTTTTTTTTCCTGATCCTTGAAATGTAAATGTTTTGGCAATGCTAACTTGGGTTTTAGATTGATTTAGGCCAATGTATTAATTCCTCCACTGGGATGTACTAGGAAAACCACAGTTCTAATTGTGAAAGTAAAGACTTTAGTGTGCTTGAAAGCATACTGAAGATTCACTTAGTGGGGATGATGGTTTTGGGAAGACAGACAACCCTTTCTATTTCTTCTGCAATCACCCAACACACTCTGTGTGTGTACTTTTAAGGCTGATTATTTGCTCCATTTTCGGTCTGGGACCTTCAAAGAGTTCGATTTACTGATGGTTCCCTAGGTGCATCACTTCTATTTTCACCTCTTCATCCACCTTATTTCTCTCCATTTAGTAAGCTCATTCCTTTTCTTTCTTCCTCCCTCTCTCTCTCCTTTTTGCTTTACTCCAAGTAAAGCAATCCTGAATATTTTCTCCCCATGCCTTAGCTTAGCCTCAGTACACGGACAGAAGATATCCCAGGTGGCATTTTACTAGTATGTTGCGTTACTGACTTTTAAAGGTCAACAGTCCTGAAGAATACCTTCTATTTTTGTTGTTCTTCTTCAGTCACTAAGTCGTGTCTGACTCTTTTTGACTCTGGACTGCAGCATGCCAGGTTTCCATTTGCTTCAGTATCTCCCAGGGTTGGCTCAAATTCGTGTTCATTGAGTCAGTGATGTCATCTAACTATCTGATAATTCTCTGCCACCCTCTTCTCCTTTTGCCTTCAATCCTTCCTAGCATGAGGGTCCTTTTCAATGAATTGGCTCTTTCCATAAGGTAACCAATTAATATTCAGGACTGATTTCTTTTAGGATTGACTGGTTTGGTCTCCTTGCTGTCCAGAGGACTCTCAAGAGTCTCCTCCAGCACCACAGTTCAAAAGCATCAGTTCTTCAGTGCCCAGCCTTCTTTATGGTCCAACTCTCACATCCATATGTGACTACTGATGAAAACATAACTTTGACTAATTGGACCTTTGCTGGCAAAGTGATGTCTCTGCTTTTTAATATGCTGTTTAGGTTTGTCACAGCTTTCTTTCCAAGGAGCAAGCATCTTTTAATTTCATGACTGCAGTCACTGTCCACCATGGTATTAGAGTGCAAGAAAAGAGAGTTTATTACTGCTTCTACTTTTCCCCCTGCCTGCTATTTGCCTTGAACCAGATACTATGATCTTAATTTTTTTAATTTTAAGTTTTAAACTAGCTTTTTTACTCTCCTCTTTTACCCTCATCAAAAGGCTCTTTAGTTCCTTTTCACTTTCTGCCATTAGAATGGTATTATCTGCATATCGGACATTTTGGATATTTCTCTTGATAATCTTGATTCCAGCTTATGAGTTATCCAGCCTGGCATTTTGCATTATGTATTTTGCATATAAGTTAGATAAGCAGGGTGAGGATATACAGTCTAGACGCACTCCTCTCCCAGTTTGAACCAGTTTTTCCATGTCCGGTTTTAACTGTTGATTCTTGACCTGCATACATATGTCTCAGGAGACAAGTAACATGTTCTTATATTCCCATCTCTTTAAGTGTCTTCCACAGTTTGTTGTGAGCCATACAAAGGCTTTAGCATAGTCAATGAAGCAGAAGTAGATTTTTTTTTTTGGAATTCCCTTGCTTACTCTGTGATCCAACAAATGTTGGCAGTTGATCTCTGCTTCCTCTGCCATTTCTAGATTCAGCTTGTACATCAGGAAGTTCTTGGTTCATGTACTATTGAAGCCTAGCTTGAAGGCTTTTGAGCATAACCTTACTAGCATGTGAAATGAGTGTAATTATATGGTAGTTTGGACATTCCTTGGCATTGCTTTTCTTTGGGGTTGGAATGAAAAGTGACCTTTTCCAATATTGGGGCCACTCCCAAGTTTCCGAAATTTGCTGACATTTCAGTGCAGCACTTTAATAGCATCATCTTTGGGGATTTTAAATAACTCAGCTGGAATTCCTTTACCTCTGCTATCTTTCTTTGTAGTAATGCTTCCTAAGGAAGGCCAAATTGTCTACATAATCCATCCAGGTTGTCTGGCTCTAGCTGGGTGACCACACCATTATGATTATCTGGGTCATTAAGACATTTTTTGTAGAGTTCTTCTGTGTATGCTTGCCACCTCCTCTTAATCTCTTCTGCTTCTAATAAGTCCTTACTGTTTCTGTCCTCTTTCGTGCCCATGTTTGAATGAAATGTTCCCTTCTATACCTGTAAGTAAGGCAAATGATACTTCCAGGTGTTTTTTGATTAAGAAAATTGATTGGGTGGATGATTGGTATTTTTAAAACACAGGAAATTGGACTTTAACATTTTCAGAAACTTCTTAGAGAGCTGAGTCCACCCCCACATATCAGATTGCCAGAAATACTCATATGCTGGAGGAGTATCCATAATCACATGCCACCAACCAATGGAAACATAGATAATTAGAGGTAGACAGAATGATAGAGCTTCCCTGGAAGTTCAGCTGGTAAAGAATCCACCTTCGATGCAGGAGATCAAGGTTCGATTCCTGGGTCAGGAAGATTCCCTGGAGGGAATACTGCTACTCCAGTATTCTTGGGCTTCCCTGGTAGCTCAGATGGTAAAGAGGTAAAGATTCTGCCTGGAGTGTTGGAGACCTGGGTTCGATCCCTGGGTTGGGAAGATCCTCTGGAGGAGGGCATGGCAACCCATTCCAGTATTCTTGCTTGGAGAATCCCCAAGGACAGAAGGGCCTGGTGGGCTACAGTCCATGGGGGTGGCAAAGAGTCAGACATGATTGAAGTGACTAAACACAGCACAGACAGGATCTTAGAACTGGAAAATCCCAGGACCCTTATCTTGCAAATAAATAATATGAGCCATATTCCTGTAGAAAAAAATCTCAAAATATTTGAATGTTAAGTCAGTAAGAATATCACATTAGAGAAAATGAAGGTTAATGTAGGGAATTCCTGAGGTCCAACAGAGACTACGGGTGCAGAGCAAACTGAGGATACTTTTTCCCTTTCGTCTTTCCACAAATTCATTGTCCTACAACACAGCAACTCCTACCATGAAAAAAGTGAAAGTGAAAGTGTTAGTCGCTCAGTTGTGTCCAACTCTTTGCAACCCCATGACTACAGCCTGCCAGGCCCCTCTGTCCATGCAGTTCTCCAAGCGGAAATCCTAGAATGAGTTGCCATTACCTTATCCAGGGCATCCTCCTGGCCTAGGGATCCAACCAGGATGTTCTGCATTGCAAGTGGATTCTTTACTATCTGAGCCCCCAGGGAAGCCCAACTCCCATCATATCATGGCTTATACGTACAAAGCAAATGACAAAGTCTGAAATTTGAGGTTTCTTCACTTTCTTCTCTAATAATGCAGTTCCACTGCTTGCCCCTAAACCTCTGAACCAGTTTATTTCCCATCTGGCTCCTGCCAGCCAGCAGCACTAATGCATCCCAGAAGATTTTCCTTCTAATGGTCACAGGCTCAGATGGCCAAATGCCTTCTGATACTTATCAGCCTCCTTGTAGATGGAAAGGAAATGGGCTCTTGAGATTGGAATCTGGAATTAATTAGAAGTAGGAGGCAGGTCTGCAAGACAGATGATTTTAACACACCAAAAATAGAATAGGCTAAAAGAACAAAAGGGATAATCAGCACTGTGAATGCTTATTACACCATCTTTTAATTCTCCACTGTTTACATCAGAATTGACAACTCTGATCTTCCTTGAACAAATGCTTTCTGTGGCAGCTATTCTCAATACTTCTCCTCAGTTTTCAAACATTGCTCATCTATTCTAGAATTATCTCTCTGATGTTCATGCCACTTCTTTAGTGAGAGCCTTCTGGGAGGAGATATTTCCTTTGCTTTCCTTCAAAAATGCTAAAAACCTACTACCCATTCCTTTCTTTCTTGTAGAAGTGCTGGCTGAAGGATAGTAAAATCTCTGGGTGGGAAACAATAAGAAAGCTGATTGATGAGTTTTGCATTGAATATGCATTGGTACCTTGGATGTTAAACTTGGAATCAGTCTGCAACAGTTTCTCCTAAGTTTTATACAGTTCAGTTTCAGTTCAGTTCAGTTGCTCAGTCGTGTCCGACTCTTTGCGACCCCACGAATCACAGCACACCAGGCCTCCCTGTCCATCACCAACTCCCAGAGTTCACACAAACTCACGTACATTGAGTCGGTGATGCCATCCAGCCATCTCATCCTCTGTCATCCCCTTCTCCTCTTGCCCTCAATCCCTCCCAGCATCAGGGTCTTTTCCAATGAGTCAACTCTTCGCATGAGGTGGCCAAAGTACTGGAGTTTCAGCTTTAGCATCATTCCTTCCAAAGAACACCCAGGATGGATCTCCTTTAGAATGGACTGGTTGGATCTCCTTGCAGTCCATGGGACTCTCAAGAGTCTTCTCCAACACCACAGTTCAAAAGCATCAATTCTTCGGTGCTCAGCATTCTTTATAATCCAGCTCTCACATTGATACATGACTACTGGAAAAACCATAGCCTTGACTAGACGGACCTTTGTTGGCAAAGTAATGTCTCTGCTTTTTAATATGTTGTCTAGGTTGGTCATAACTTTCTTTCCAAAGAGTAAGTGTATTTTAATTTCATGGCTGCAGTCACCATCTGCAGTGATTTTGGAGCCCCCCAAAATAAAGTCTGACACTGTTTCCACTGTTTCCCCATCTATTTCCCATTAAGTGATGGGACCAGGTGCCATGATCTTTGTTTTCTGAATCTTGAGCCAACTTTTTCACTCTCCTCTTTTACTTTCACCCTGGTGGCTCAGATGGTAAAGCATCTGTCTACAATGTGGGAGACCTGGATTCGATCCCTGGGTCAGGAAGATCCCCTGGAGAAGGAAATGGCAATCCACTCGAGTACTATTGCCTGGAAAATCCGATGGACAGAGGAGCCTGGTAGGCTACAGTCCATGGGATCACAAAGAATCGGACACAACTGTGCAACTTCAGTCACTCACTCACTTTTACTTTCAAGAGGCTTTTTAGTTCCTCTTCACTTTCTGCCATAAGGGTGGTGTCATCTGCATATCTGAGGTTATACAAAAGAAAATCAAATCAAAGATCATGGAGAGATATATAAAAATAAACAGCTGCCTATAGGAATTTCATAAGCCATAAGCATTTTTTTTACTAAGGATAGAAATCGTGACAGAAATTGATTTTTTAAAAATAGTAAAGTAAAATTAAGTAAAATGGAAGCTCTAAAAAATAAATAAATAAATAGATAATAAAAATAGTAGACAAAACTATTTAGGAAAAAGGAAATTTTAAAATCACAAATGATTTTTCTCAGTTAACCAGAATTCAAAACAAAATTATGCCTTACCTCTTACCACTCTGCCCAACACACACACACACACACACACA
>SJYX01023142.1:63266-74299 GCA_006410675.1 Oreotragus oreotragus
ACTATATTGATTCTTCCAATCCATGAACATGGTATATTTCTCCATCTATTAGTGTCCTCTTTGATTTCTTTCATCAGTGTTTTATAGTTTTCTATATATAAGTCTTTAGTTTCTTTAGGTAGATATATTCCTAAGTATTTTATTCTTTTCGTTGCAATGGTGAATGGAATTGTTTCCTTAATTTCGTTTTCTACTTTCTCATTATTAGTGTATAGGAATGCAAGGGATTTCTGTGTGTTGATTTTATATCCTGCAACTTTACTATATTCATTGATTAGCTCTAGTAATTTTCTGGTGGAGTCTTTAGGGTTTTCTATGTAGAGGATCATGTCATCTGCAAACAGTGAGAGTTTTACTTCTTCTTTTCCAATTTGGATTCCTTTTATTTCTTTATCTGCTCTGATTGCTGTGGCCAAAACTTCCAGAACTATGTTGAATAGTAGTGGTGAAAGTGGACATAAAATCCAGATTTCTTTCCCATCAGTTGCGAATCGAATGGAAGTTGGTAAACTCTCAACTGACATTGATTACTTAATCGGCAAAACTGAAGTTTCAAAATTGTTACTGATGTATTATTTTCTTTTCTTTTTAGTGATTTTTGAAAGGCTGGTTGGCCAGCAGGGTAAAGGTGTTTGTATGTAATTTGGACTAACCAAAATTGTGTCTTTTGATTGGAGTAGTCAGTTCCTCATCTAAGCATTATACAAAGGCAAAGTTAGGTACAGAATCATCTTGGTGATTAAAGAACAATTTACGAGTCATGCTAGAATACTGATTAAAAGTTTTTCAAACCTTTCAGAATTGATTCATATGGCCTTTCCTTGCACTACTCTTTGTCCATACTAAAATTTTTAAAATAAGTTCTGGGGTAAATACAAGCATGTATTTGTTAATCTCTGCACTAGTTCCAGGATATAATACATATATGTATATACATATATTCTTTTTCAGATTCTTTTCCATTACAGGTTTTTAAAAAACATTGAATATAGTTCCTTGTGTCAAACAATATGTCCTTTATATTTATCTGTTTTATATACAGTAGTGTATCTGTTAATCCCAAATTTCAAATTTATTGAATTTACCACTGAGGTGTCCCTGGTGCTGAAAGACTTGTGGGCGGGGCCAGGTGCTGGCTCTAAAAAACTGGAGTCAAAGTCATTCAATCGTGTCTGACTCTGTGACATCATGGACTATACAGTCAATGGAATTCTCCAGGCCAGAATGCTGGAGTGGGTAACCTTTTCCTTCTCCAGGGGATCCTCCCAACCCAGGGATCAAACTCAGGTCTCCTGCATTACAGGCAGATTCATTACCATCTGAGCCACAAGAGAAGCCCAGGAATACTGGAGTGGGTAGCTTATCCCTTCTCCAGGGGATCTTCCCAATCCAAGAATTGGACCAGGGTCTCCTGCAATGCAGGCGGATTCTTTACCAAAGCTGGAGGGAGGATCCCAAAATAGTACTTAACAGCAACGTCCACATGGTAGAATGAGCTCCTAAAAATGGTTACCACCTGCATCCAGATCTCCAGGGTTAGCTCCAGCTGCCCTCTGCCTCTTTGGAAGGCTCTCCAAGATTAGCAGGTGGGTCAGAACCAGGCTTCTTTCAAATTACGAATTCCACCCTGGGCCTCAGAGCATCTGAGATTTTTTTGGTCACTTTTTAAGAGTGAATTCCACTTCCCACAGCACAGTAGCTCTCCTGAAAGTAAGCCCAACTGGTGTTCAAAGTCAGACACCCCTGGGGGCACATCTTCCCAGGGCACAACCAGGAAGCCCACTGTGGAGCTTGACTCACTCACTCTGGGGTAGAAGCTCTACAGCTATAATTATCCTCCCATTAGTGCGTTGCCTACCTGGCTGTATGAGTCTTGGAGATAACACATCTCCGCCCTCCTACCCATTCCCTTGTGGTTCCTTTTCACTGTAGATCTTTTATGCTAGTCTTCTGATTTTTCTCCTTAATAGTCGTCCTGTAAATAGTTGTAATTTTGCTATGTCTGGAGGAAGTGAGCTGAGAATCTTCCTGTTCCACCATCTTCTCTACATATTCTTGGTAGTGACTATCATATGTCTACAAGTGGTATTGAAAAATGTATTACATATATTTAAAATTCTTTAGGATTAGCCAATAGACTATCTGAAGTGGTAATCAATTTGAATGAAGTTATTTTAAGGAAATGATGTTTCCTTTATTTAAAGATCACTATTGTCTAAAATGTCTGTTCTCAGGTGTTCATTTATTTGCTCATTCATTCAATTTATATTTACTAGATACTTATGACCTATCTCATGTTGTAATACACACTTTAAAGAATACAAAGATTAATTGTACAGGTTTCTTCTCCCAAGCAATTTAAAATAAAATATATAAGATATGTATTTTATAAAAAAAATTATAAATAACTCTAAGGTGGAAAATAAGAACTGTTATGAAATAAATATAAGAAAACAAAATATTACAGGAATTTAGAGGAAGCACATACATCATATGGGCAGGGGAGACATTAGCAACTGTTTTATATGACATAATTCAGATTTGAGATATACTGAAGGATGGATTGAAATTTGTAGGGCAATCAGAAGTATGGGATACCGTCCTCCATATTCAAAGGGAAAATTCTGTTTTTTGATATTTTAACTTAAATAGATGTATTGGGTGTTTTTCTTTTTTTTTTTTTTCCTTTTTTTCATCTCAACAACACAAATTCAAGGAGAATAAAATTCTAAATAGATAACATTTTAAACCAAGAAAGGCTGACATTCAATTTCACATTTCTAAGGGCATCTAAGATATGAAGTGTGAGTCATTGACTTATCATTGTGAAGTGGTATATCTCAACATTTTAGCAAGAAATATAACTTCAGGCAAAAGGAAACACTGTAGTAAATCTATAGAACCACATTCACTGCTGGTAAAAATGCTATACCTGTTCAAAATTTATAAATACTAATAATTTGAAATAGGCCTGACATACATGCTTCTCTGTTAGGCCAGCCTGAGGATATGGCAAATCTCCATTCCAGGAGAGTCCCTCCATTAAAGCACAGTGGGAGAAAGAACCAAATGTTTTCTTTAGCAGCTGGCTTTTCAAATACACCTCAAGTCAGCCTTTTTCTAATGATTAGTACTCTTATGGAACATTACATCTGTGTTCAGTCCATCTTGGCTTTGTCACTGAGTCTCACTTCATATTACTGTCTTTTTATAATTCTTGCCTGCAGCTAATCTACTTGCTTATTGTTATTTTCAGCATGGATATTGCAGAGCCCATTCAATAACACAACTATGCTTGTTTTAAAGAGATATTGCTAGTTATAAAAAGTTTGAGATATTATATAGGTGGCAAAAAACACAAAATGTTGGAAGAAAAAGAACATTATAGAATGATACATACAATTTACACAGTTTAAAAAATATGCACAAATATACCTTATTAATAGTTGCCTGTAGCTATGTGAGGGCTTCCCAGGTGGCTCAGTGATAAAAGAATCCACCTGCCAATGCAAGAGATGAGAGTTTAGTCCCTGGGTCCAGAAGATCCCCTGGAGAAGGAAATGGCAACCCACCCCAGTATACTTGCCTGGAGAATCCCAGGGACGGTGGAGCCTGTGGGCTGCCATCTATGGGGTTGCACAGAATTGGACACGACTGAAGCGACTTAGCAGCAGCAGCAGCAGTAGGTATATGAGGGCTTTCCAAGTGGCTCAGTGGTAAAGAATCCACCTGCCAATGCAGCAGATGAGAGTTCAATCCCTGGGTCCAAAAGATCCCCTGGAGAAGGAAATGGCGACCCACTCCAGTATTCTTTCTGGGAATACTGGGCTCCTTTCATGGAGAGAGGAGCCAGGTGGGCTATAGTCCACGGGGTTGCAAAGAGTGAGACATGACTCAGTGGCTGAGCACACATGCACAGAGATACATGAAAGAGTATGAAAACACCAAGAAAGAAGCCCTTCATATTTTTGACAGTGTTTGTCAGGGGGTTGGGAATGTGGAGACAAAGAGAAATTTTGGAAATAGGGGATAAATGAAAGTTCAACTTTATATAAATATGTATGTGAAATTAAATTTTTGTTTAAAGATACATAACAAATACAATACTAATAATAGTTAACTCTTTTAGAGTAGCTAGGTGTGTACTTACGTCCATATAGTCAAACCTATGGTTTTTCCTGTAGTCATGTACAGATATGAGAGATGGACCCTAAAGGAGGCTGATGAAGAACTGATGCTTTCCAATTGTGGGCTGGAGAAGACTCTTTGGACTACAACGAGGAAAAATCAGTCAGTCTTAAAGGAAATCAACTCCAAATATTCATTGGAAGGACTGATGCTGAAATTAAAACTCCAATACTTTGGACACCTGATGAGAAGAACTGACTCATTGGAAAAGCCCCTGATGGTGGGAAGGATTGAGAGCAGGAGGATAAGGGAGCTACAGAGGATAAGATGGCTGGATGGCATCACTGACTCAATGGACATGAGTTTGAGAAAACTCTGGGAGACAGTGAAAGAGAGGGAGGCCTGGCACGCTGCAGACTATGGGGTCACAAAGAGTTGGACACAAGTTAGCTACTGTAACAACAACAAAATGTGTTCTACCTCCTTCCATATATTCCTATAATTTTGCTATATCAAATAATATTAGTTTTAGGAACGATTGAGCTGCTAGTAGTTGAGGAGTGTCCTTGTGCAGCAACAGTGTACTTTTGCTTGATGTTGCATTATTTTTTTTAACTACCCAAAGCAAAATGCTTCTAAAGGCATAGATGTTTAGCAAGCTCTGTGAGAGTGATAAAGTCACATTAAAAAAAAAGATAGTAAAGCACTTTGGGGCTACATATGAGGGCCAGGAAACTTGTTCAAACTATAAAACAAAGAGCATATTAGCACAAACATAATCTTCCTATGATCATGCACTTTGTGTCTACTCTGTGGACGAAAGCACATTTTTATATTGATTTTACCACTAACCATCCAATTTTGCTGAGGTCTAAATACAAAGTAGGTGTAGGAGGAAAAAAGATTAAAGCAATCTTGGTAGGAAAGAGGGCTACCATAATTATTAAATGAAGGAAATCTTAAAGTCTGAGACAGAATCCTTCTTCTCTCTCCCTCCCCCAATCAAAGTTGCTGTGAAATAAAAGTAGATGCATAATATCTTTATGGATGATTTTAGGCATTCTAGAAGAGAGAGTCTTACCAAAGGAAAAAATGATTGATGAGTCAGTAGCTCAGTCATCTGACTGACGGTGTTGCATTTCATTACAATTCCTGAGGGACCAAGTGTTTAAAAACTTAAGTTCCATAAAAATCCAAGGAGAAAACATTTTATCTGCAGACACAAAGTACTCTTCCTGATTTTTAAAAAGATGGAGATTTGCTGAAACCGAATGCATTTAAGATATATCAGCACAGATTTATGATTCAGGAGACTCCGTGACAATCAGATACAGGACCATCCATCCCGCCCCTGTTATCAGGAGCAGCTGCAGCACATGGTGAACTGACTTTAAATTCAAGTTTTAGATTGAACCCAACATAAACTGCACTGGAAAGATTTCCTCTTCTACTGCATTCCTCTCTTCCCAGTCCCTCCTGTCCTCCATATAAGGATTTTTAAGGTTTTCCTTCATCTTTTAAGTGCCAGAAAAGAGCTGAAAAATGAGTGTTGAACACCCGACCATATCTAGAATCATTTACATTTAGAAAGAATGTGCTAATAAATATACCTAAGACACAGAGGTCTAGACGGAGCCCCAAGGGCACTGTGAACTTGATCTTCAGACTAGATTACATTCCTACAAGCCCCAACATAAATCTTTTTGCCCCTCTGACTTTGGTCATGATGGTGGTGACTAGATGCCAACTGTTAACTCAGAATGGTGCTTAAGAGTTCAGACTCAGGAGCAAGATTGCCTGAATTTATAAACCAAGCCCCATTATTAATTACCCAGTGATGCTGGGGAGATCATTACATTTCTCTTTCCCCACTTTCTTAACCTCTCAATACATGAAAATAAGGACAGTACCTAACTGGCAAGGTTGTTGGGAGGATTAAATTAGTTAATACCTGTAAACCATCCTAAAGGAGATCAGTCTTGGGTGTTCACTGGAAGGACTGATCTTGAAGCTGAAACTCCAATATTTTGGCCACCTGATGTGAAGAGCTGACTCATTTGAAATGACACTGATGCTGGGAAAGATTGAGGGCAGGAGGAGAAGGGGATGACAGAGGATGAGATGGCTGGATGGCATCTCCGACTCCATGGACATAGGTTTGGGTGGACTCTGGGAGTTGGTGATGGACAGGGAGGCCTGGCATACAGCAGTTCATGGTGTCACAAAGAGTCAGACATGACTGAGTGACTGAACTGAACTGAACTGAAACCATTCAGCACAGTGCATAATCATTGTTATTGATGGCAAAGTGCTGCCTCAAATCCTGAGTTACATCTGAGTAAAGCAAGAATCGTTTAGGAGATGGAGTCCTAACGATATGACTAGTGGAATAAATCCGTTATCTCCAGGCCTGGAATCTTCTTGCTCTTTCTTCCAACTGTCTTCTTATCCAGATTCAGAAGCTAACATGCCACAGAACCCAAACTCTGTGACCTTTCCTCTCACTGCAAGTGCCTGGGTTTTGTACCTTTACCCTCTTTCTGCCTAACACTGTATTGTATTTGAATTTCAGCCCTGGTGCCCCAGAAATCCATCTGCCTTCAATGTTAGAGTTGGAGTCTTGCCATTGACTAGACCTTCCAAATAAACATCAACCACCCTCTGGTTCCTAAGTGAAGCTTCAACTGTAAGAAAAACAAACAGAAAAATTAAAAGCTATTTGGACAAGTCTATGAATCCCTGGAAGACCAATTTTTGACTTTTTCAGGCAGGCAGTCTATAAAATCATTTACTCTGCCTGGAAATGATACTTTTCTCGCCTTTTAATTCACTGCCATCTCTGCCTTTTAAGCTGTTACTAATTCTCAAAATCAGAGCTTAGATTCACTTCCTTGCCAATCCATTTTTGTGTTCTCATAGGCCACTGCAAATCTACTGTCATAAATTTTGTCATGGACAATGCAAGATGATCTGTACAATTTTACTGAGCCCTTTACTCCTGGAAAACACAGTTTAAACCCTTTTATTCTGGAAAACTACTTAGAGCAAAGTACCGCCCTTCTCTGTATGACTTCATTGAAACTCATGGGTAACCATGCTTGCTTACCTAAAACAAGCCCAGGCAGAGTCCCTCCAGACTCCCATTCTTTGTCTCATAAATGATGAGTTCAATCATTTCTCTACACTGAACTATCAAAATAAAATTTTCATTAACTTGATGACTAAACTTCAGTCAGTCTTCTCTCCATCTCCTAATCTCCTGAAATTTGGCTTATTCTGGACCGCAAAGAAATCAAACCAGTCAGTCCTAAAGGAAATCAGTCCTGAGTATTCATTGAAAGGACTGAAACTGAAGCTGAAACTCCAATACTTTGGCCACCTGATGCGAAGAACTGACTCATTTGAAAAGCCTCTGATGCTGGGAAAGATTGAAAGATTGGAGGAGAAGGGGATGCAAAGGATGAAATGGTTGGATGGCATCACCAACGTGATGGACAAGAGTTTGAGCAGACTCCAGGAGTTAGTGATAGACAGGCAAGTCTGGCATGCTGCAGTCCTTGGGGTTGCAAAGAGATGGACATGACTGAGCAATTGAACTGAACTGAACTGGAGTGTTGGAACCCAGAATAATACTTCTTCAAGGGCCCCTAAGGACAGGAATCACTGACCCTAGGGAAAATCATCCACTTTTCAGGCATGATACCTATTTCCGTCTTCCCCCACCTGTTTCTTTAACACCTTGTTTACTCCTTATCTGGCTGCCTTCCTGTTACTCCTTATTGCCAAATTCAGACTTCAGTTGAAGAAAGTAGGTAAAACCACTAGACTATTCAGGTATGACCTAAATCAAACCCCTCACAATTACACATTGGAAGTGACAAATAGATTTAAGGGATTAGATCTGATAGAGCACCTGAAGAACTGTGGACAGAGGTTCATGACATTGTATAAGAGGCAGTGATCAAGAACACCCCCAAGGAAAAGAAACACAAAAAGACATAATGGTTGTCTAAGGAGGCCTTACAAATAGCTGAGAAAAGAAGAGAAACTAAAGCAGAGTAGAAAAGGAAAGATATAACCATTTGAATGCAGAGTTCCAAAGAATAGCAAGGAGAAGTAAGAAAGCCTTCTTCAGTGATCAATGCAAAGAAATAGAGGAAAACAACAGAATGGGAAAGACTAGAGATCTCTTCAAGAAAATCAGAGATACCAAGGGAATATTTCATGCAAAGATGACCACAATAAAGGACAGAAATAGAATGGGCCTAACAGAAGCAGAAGATATTAAGGAGAGGTGGCAAGAATACATAGAAGAACTATACAAAAAAGATCTTCATGACCAAGATAATCACAATGGTGTGATCACTCACCTAGAGCCAGACATCCTGGAAAGTGAAGTCAAGTGGGCCTTAGAAAGCATCACTATGAACAAACCTAGTGGAGGTGATGGAATTCCAGTTGAGCTATTTCAAATTCTAAAAGATGATGCTGTGAAAGTGCTGCACTCAATATGCCAACAAAGTTGTAAAACTCAGCAGTGGCCACAGAACTGGAAAAGTTCAGGTTTCATTCCAATCCCAAAGAAAGACAATGCCAAAGAATGCTCAAACTACCACACAATTGCACTCATCTCACTCGCTAGCAAAGTAATGCTCAAAATTCTCCAAGACAGACTTCAACAGTACATGAACCATGAACTTCCAGACGTTCAAGCTGGATTTAGAAAAGGTNTTCCAATCCCAAAGAAAGACAATGCCAAAGAATGCTCAAACTACCACACAATTGCACTCATCTCACTCGCTAGCAAAGTAATGCTCAAAATTCTCCAAGACAGACTTCAACAGTACATGAACCATGAACTTCCAGACGTTCAAGCTGGATTTAGAAAAGGTGGAGGAACTAGAAATCAAATTGCCAGCATCTGTCAGATCACTGAAAAAGAGAGAGAGTTCCATAAAAAACATCTATTTCTGCTTTATTTACTATGCCAAAGCCTTTCACTGTGTGGAGACAACAAGGTGTGGAAAATTCTTTAAGAGATGGAAATATCAGACCACCTGACCTGCCTCTTGAGAAATCTGTATGCAGTTCAAGAAGCAACAGTTAGACCTCGACATGGAACAACAGACTGGTCCCAAATCAGGAAAGAAAAACTAAAGAGACTCTTGATGAAGGTGGAAAAGGAGAGTGAAAAAGTTGGCTTAAAACTCAACATTTAGAAATCTAAGATCATGGCATCTGGTCCCATCACTTCATGGAAAATAGATGGGGAAACAATGGAAAGAATGAGACTTTATTTTCTTGGGCTTCAAAATCACTGCAGATGGTGATGGCAGCCATGAAATTAAAAGACACTTGCTCCTTGGAAGAAAAGCTATGACCAACCTAGACAGCATATTAAAAAGCAGAGATATTACTTTGTCAGCAAAGGTCCATCTAGTCAAGGCTATGGTTTTTCCAAACTGTATGGATATGAGTCAGACTATAAAGAAAGCTGAGCACAGAAGAACTGATGCTTTTGAACTGTGCTGTTGGAGAAGACTCTTGAGAATCCCTTGGATTGCAAGGAGTTCCAACCAGTTCATCCTAGAGGAAATCAGTTCTGAATATTCATTGGAAGGACTGATGCTGAAGCTGAAACTCCAATCTTTTGGCCACCTAGTGGGAAGAATTGACTCATTGAAAAAGACCCCGATGCTGGGAAAGTTGAAAGCAAGAGGAGAATGAAGACAGAGGATGAAATAGTTGGTTGGCATCATGGACTCAATGGACATGAGTTTGTGTAAGCTCTCGGAGTTGGTGATAGACAGGGAGGCCTGGCGTGCTGCAGTCCATGGGGTTGCAAAGAGTTGAACATGACTGAGTGACTAAACTGAACTGAGCTGACCCATGTTACAGTGTTCTGTGCCATTATTGTAGTACATCTTTTAATTAAAGACTCTCCTTTCCTAAGTCCAGATTTGGTTTTCTATGACATCATAGCTTATTGTAATTATCTGTTTAATTTTTTTTATTCTGCACTAGATTATAAATTCTGTGAGTACAAGGACAATGTCTCTTTTATTCACAATTACTTCATGAGAGTATATACAATGCTGTGTCATAGGAAGTGATCAGAGATTTATCTTATTACTCAGCATTATTTGGCTTTGGCCTCTAAGATCTAATACTTTAATTCAATGCTATCTATTTGACACTGAAATATAGGATCACAATTTGGAACAGCCACCAGCTAGAGAAAGGATAATTAAGTTTTAAATGTCAAAAAATAGTTCATGCTTTATATGAGTGTCATATAGTACCTTGATAAACTGAATCTACACATAAAAACAAAACTTTCTTCCATTTTAGCTGAAGAAATCATTGAAAATAATTTTTTATTAATTTCATATGAGAAAAACAGTAGTTAAATTCTCAAAACTCCTTCTATTTAGAGTGAAAGTGAAAGTTTCAGTTTCTCAGTTCTGACCAACTCTTTGTGATCCCAAGGACTATAGCCCTCCAAGCTCCTCTCTCCATGGGATTGTCCAGAAAAGAATACTGGAGTGAGTTGCCATTTCATTCTCCAAGAAATCTTTCTGACCCAGGGTTAAACCTGGATCTCCTGCATTGAAAGCAGATTCTTTACCATTTGAGCCACATGGGCTTCCATATCCACCAATATAATGAAACATGAAATATTTGTTTCCCATATAACAGAAATATTTGACTAAAAACTTTTAAAACAAAAGTGATATTTTGTATGCTCAAAAGTTTTACACAATAAAGATAAGGTATTTTATAACATATTCCAAATGTTGCCTAGGATATGATTCTATATATAGTTACCAAAATGTTTTATGATTTTTAAAAATCATATCCTAAGAGGAGAGATATCATTTAGATATCTCCAATGGAGATGTGTA
>SJYX01023142.1:77788-120557 GCA_006410675.1 Oreotragus oreotragus
AAAAGGAGAGTGAAAAAGTTGGCTTAAAACTCAACATTTAGAAATCTAAGATCATGGCATCTGGTCCCATCACTTCATGGAAAATAGATGGGGAAACAATGGAAAGAATGAGACTTTATTTTCTTGGGCTTCAAAATCACTGCAGATGGTGATGGCAGCCATGAAATTAAAAGACACTTGCTCCTTGGAAGAAAAGCTATGACCAACCTAGACAGCATATTAAAAAGCAGAGATATTACTTTGTCAGCAAAGGTCCATCTAGTCAAGGCTATGGTTTTTCCAAACTGTATGGATATGAGTCAGACTATAAAGAAAGCTGAGCACAGAAGAACTGATGCTTTTGAACTGTGCTGTTGGAGAAGACTCTTGAGAATCCCTTGGATTGCAAGGAGTTCCAACCAGTTCATCCTAGAGGAAATCAGTTCTGAATATTCATTGGAAGGACTGATGCTGAAGCTGAAACTCCAATCTTTTGGCCACCTAGTGGGAAGAATTGACTCATTGAAAAAGACCCCGATGCTGGGAAAGTTGAAAGCAAGAGGAGAATGAAGACAGAGGATGAAATAGTTGGTTGGCATCATGGACTCAATGGACATGAGTTTGTGTAAGCTCTCGGAGTTGGTGATAGACAGGGAGGCCTGGCGTGCTGCAGTCCATGGGGTTGCAAAGAGTTGAACATGACTGAGTGACTAAACTGAACTGAGCTGACCCATGTTACAGTGTTCTGTGCCATTATTGTAGTACATCTTTTAATTAAAGACTCTCCTTTCCTAAGTCCAGATTTGGTTTTCTATGACATCATAGCTTATTGTAATTATCTGTTTAATTTTTTTTATTCTGCACTAGATTATAAATTCTGTGAGTACAAGGACAATGTCTCTTTTATTCACAATTACTTCATGAGAGTATATACAATGCTGTGTCATAGGAAGTGATCAGAGATTTATCTTATTACTCAGCATTATTTGGCTTTGGCCTCTAAGATCTAATACTTTAATTCAATGCTATCTATTTGACACTGAAATATAGGATCACAATTTGGAACAGCCACCAGCTAGAGAAAGGATAATTAAGTTTTAAATGTCAAAAAATAGTTCATGCTTTATATGAGTGTCATATAGTACCTTGATAAACTGAATCTACACATAAAAACAAAACTTTCTTCCATTTTAGCTGAAGAAATCATTGAAAATAATTTTTTATTAATTTCATATGAGAAAAACAGTAGTTAAATTCTCAAAACTCCTTCTATTTAGAGTGAAAGTGAAAGTTTCAGTTTCTCAGTTCTGACCAACTCTTTGTGATCCCAAGGACTATAGCCCTCCAAGCTCCTCTCTCCATGGGATTGTCCAGAAAAGAATACTGGAGTGAGTTGCCATTTCATTCTCCAAGAAATCTTTCTGACCCAGGGTTAAACCTGGATCTCCTGCATTGAAAGCAGATTCTTTACCATTTGAGCCACATGGGCTTCCATATCCACCAATATAATGAAACATGAAATATTTGTTTCCCATATAACAGAAATATTTGACTAAAAACTTTTAAAACAAAAGTGATATTTTGTATGCTCAAAAGTTTTACACAATAAAGATAAGGTATTTTATAACATATTCCAAATGTTGCCTAGGATATGATTCTATATATAGTTACCAAAATGTTTTATGATTTTTTAAAATCATATCCTAAGAGGAGAGATATCATTTAGATATCTCCAATGGTCTTAGAAAGACATCTCAGGAAACTCTCATCTCCTCTTACCTTGGCTATTTTCCTACATCCTGACTCACACATACCTTTACAACTCTGTATTTAGTACCTTGTTTGCTAAGTTTACAGCATCTTCAAATTAAATCTGGTATTTTAACTTGTGTGCTTGTTATAATACTGGTTCTCTCATCTCAGATTCAAATTCATGCCAACTTGTGTTTTTCAGGACACGAAAGTGATGTGCATTTAACCTTGCCTGCCAAGGCATTTCAACACCTATAATCAGGGTGCATTCCTTCGGAACTTGAATCAAGATGTTTTGTTATAGTAAATTAAAAGAACTGCTGCTGCTGCTGCTAAGTCGCTTCAGTCGTGTCCAACTCTGTGTGACTCCATAGACGGCAGCCCACCAGGCTCCCCCACCCCTGGGATTCTCCAGGCAAGAACACTGGAGTGGGTTGCCATTTCCCTGGATTATATCATATAATTATATATGATAAATGAATAGGAATAAAAATACATTTATAGATTGTTCTGGTTTTAATCATCTGAGGTGCCTTTGTGTTTAGACACCTTTGTAGAGTTGTTTATTTCTCTTTAGGAATTTAAAATCTAAACACTAACATGTTATTAACATGTTAAGTCACTAACATTTATCCAACTCTTTTGTGACCCCATGGACTGTAGCACATCAGACTTTTCTGTCCATAAGGTTATCCAGGCAAGACTACTGAAGTAGGTTGCCATTTCCTTCTCCAAGGAATCTTCTTGACCCAGGGATCAATACATGTTCTCTTGTGTCTCCTGCAGTGCAGATGGATTCTTGACCACTGAGCCACCAGTGAAGCTCCAAATACATGACTGAAGCAACTTAGCAGCAGCAGCAGCAGCAGCAGCAGCAGCAGCAGCAGCAGCAGCAACAGCAGTCATTAATCATAGGTGGCAGGTAAGTTTCACATGTCGTACCAGTTACAATCAATAGGCAGGAACTTCCCAGCATACCATGTTATGAAGGCTTATAAGGTCATGTCTGAATTTAGAAAGTAAATCACCATGGCTGGTTAATCATAACTGCAATGTATGTGAGATGCAAAAGTAGCAAAATATGTGTAATGAATTTTATCCCTTTGGACTAGACTAATTCTCCTATGGTCATGTATGGATGTGAGAGTTGGACTGTGAAGAAGGCTGAGTGCCGAAGAATTGATGCCTTTGAACTGTGGTGTTGGAGAAGACTCTTGAGAGTCCCTTGTTCTAAAGGAGATCAGTCCTAGGTATTCATTGGAAGGACTGATGCTAAAGCTGAAACTCCAATACTTTGGCCACCTCATGTGAGGAGTTGACTCACTGGGAAAGACTCTGATGCTGGGAAGGATTGGGGGCAGGAGGAGAAAGGGACGACAGAGGATGAGATGGCTGGATGGCATCATGGACTCAATGAACGTGAGTCTGAGTGAACTCTGGAAGATGGTGATGGATAGGGAGGCCTGGCATGCTGCGATTCATGGGGTCGCAAAGAGTCAGACACAACTGAGCACCTGAACTGAACTGAAATATATACTATATTTTTGCTAACAAGACAGAGAACTATATTTAAGAAAATGCACTACATATTGGTGGTATTTTATTATTATGCATAATATTAGAGGCATACTTAAATATCCATGGGCAGAGAAGCCTGGTGAGCTACAGTCCAGAGAGTCACAAAGAATTAGACATGACTCAGCAAATAACACTTTTTAGTTCAGTTAGTTAGTTTAGTTCAGCTCCTGTGTCCATGCAATTCTCCAGGCAAGAATAATGGAGTGGGTAGCCATTCCCTTCTCCAGGGGATCTTCCTGACCCAAGGTTTGAACCCAGGTCTCTTGACCTGCAGGTAAATTCTTTACCATCTGAGCCACCAGGGAAGGTCACAATGGACTATTGAACCAAAGAGAAATTAAGAAACAAGTTACTTATTCCCCAGTCCTTAATTATCAATCTTTTGCAAATAGTGATCATCAATATAATAATTAATCAGATTTCATCAGCTTCCTTAAGAAGATACAACTAAGCATATTTTAGTTCATAAATTTGATTGTGCCTAAGGATATGTAAATGTCCATCTTTGAGACAGAAATTTTGTCTAAGCTCTCACAAGAAGTAGGGGTGGAAACCTATCTTTTGAATTATGCTGAACTCCAAGAGACTTTGGTTTTTTTTATTAATTTATTTATTTTAATTGGAGGTTAATTACTTTACAATATTGTATTGGTTTTGCCATACATCAACATGTATCTGCCACAGGTATACAGGTGTTCCCCATCCTGAACCCCCCTCCCACCTCCCTCCCCGTACCATCCCTCTGGGTCGTCCCAGTGTACCAGCCCCAAGCACCCAGTATAATATGGTTTTCTGTCCACAGTCTAGAATATATATACTATGAGAAGCTGAGAAAAAGACCCTCATGCATAGCTCAAGGAACTGCTGAGAATTTTGGCCTTTTATCTAAAAAATGTGAGCTAATATCGATTTCATTTTAATAGAAGGAAACCAAAGGCTAAAAAGAGGAAATACATTGCAAAAAAGTGAGTAGTTATAGGTAAAGAAATCATTGTTTAGATAGGACAATTTGGTAAAGTAAAACTCTTTGTATTTCTGGGGTTGTCCTATTTGTATCCAGATTGAATCCATAATACTTTATAGGGATCTCAAGAAGCAATCTGTCATCTTTATTTATGAAAAAAGTATATTTATGCAAACCCTGGGGTTTACCAGGTGACTCAGTGGTAAAGAAATCACTTCAAATGCAGGAGACACAGGCGACTTGGGTTCAATCCCAGGGTTGGGAAGATCCACTGAAGGAGGGTATGTCAACCCACTATAGTATTCTTGCCTGGAGAATCCCATGCACTGAGGAGCCTTGTGGGCTACAATCCATAGAGTCACTGAGTCAGCCACAATTGAAGCAACTGAGCATGCAGGCAGGCAGGCAAATCCTACGTCTCTGTAAAGGACACACTGTTTGGGGAGGAAGATGAGCATCTACTTTCACTCTGTATATCCACACTGATTTATAGACAGGAGAAAGAATGAATAGTAGCAATGAGAGCAATTGTTTCATTGGTCCAGTTGAAAATTTCATCACATATTTAGAAGAATTAATAATGCCATTTAACACCTAAGATGTGTTTCCTAGTTCTTTTTAATAAAATGAGAATAATTCCTCCCCAAAAGACCAAATCCATCACAATATCAGGATGCAGACAAGAATTCATTTTGCCTCTTTGTTAAGATAATGGAATTCATTTTAAACTCCAAGATGAGAAAATACTTTCCTAATAAAGTCAATTACTTAATTCTGAAGTTCACGACTCAATTTACTTCAGGATTATTGAAGTAAAATAATATCTGTAATGTGGTAATTTTATATGATGCGTTTAATGGCTTACCAATAGCTCAGGTTAAATTTTAAATTTGATTTTATTATGATTTTATTCATAACAAAGTTATAATCCTCTGTGAAACTATCCTGTTTAAAAAGACCTAAGTCAACTCTCACAGTTATCCCAGCTAACATTTCCTCCACCTTTCATTTCAACACTGACACAAAATTAAAGCATATTGATAAGGCAGGAACATTTAAAAAGTATTGTATTTCTTGCCAGATAGGATTACTTCTGGAAGGTTTAAATTTGCAGCTATAATATCACTGGATAAACATACCCCAGTAGATAAATACCCCAGTATATAAATAACATTTGCTTTTAATTAAGTGTAGACAAGAAAACAAAGAATTAAAATCCGCCATAGTCACTTCTTCAAAGATGTTGGCTGAATTATTTCCAACACCATATGGAAACTGGGCATGATTATAGTCCACTATGAAAAAAAAAATGCCCAGAATGTACCAGTAATGCTTTAGGCAGTAGTACCTTATATTTTGGATTATTTTTCAGAGAATAAGCTCTTGAATGTGAAAGCACAGAATCTAATAAGAGAGTGGGCCTCTCTCTTGTCATTTTAAATGAAGTATCGTTAGGAAGACCACTACTGCTGCTGCAGCTGCTGCTGCTAAGTCACTTCGGTTGTGTCCGACTCTATGCGACCCCATAGACAGCAGCCCACCAGGCTCCCTTGTCCCTGGGATTCTCCAGGCAAGAACACTGGAGTGGGTTGCCATTTCCTTCTCCAATGTATGAAAGTGAAAAGTGAAAGTGAAGTCGCTCAGTCGTGTCCGACTAGAAGCGACCCCATGGACTGCAGCCCACCAGGCTCCTCCGTCCATGGGATTTTCCAGGCAAGAGTACTGGAGTGGGGTGCCATTGCCTTCTCCGGAAGACCACTGCAAATAGGTAAAATGTTTGTTTGTGAGAATATGCGATCCTTCTTTTCATTAGTCAACTTTAGAAGTGCTTTATATAAGTCTTTTATTTTGTAAGCTACAAAATCATCGATTAACTAAATACTCTTTCATATAAGAAAAGAGGAATTTATTGGTTCATTCCTAGGTGAAAGGAAGCTTCCCTGTATATTTAATATTTTAAAGTAAAGTGAGATTTATCACTACCTTTTCTAATATACTCACCTGTCTGAAACACCTCTCTACTCTGAATGGCAGTTTCAAATTATTATCTCTAAACATATCAGACTCCTCAAAAATGTATTCTTAGAAAGGATAAATTGATGAATTACTGTTCTCAGAGGCAACATGACACTTGACTGTCTCTTCCAGATGCAGCAGAGTCAACTGAGAATGAACTACTTGAGTGTGAAGAAGGAAATATCCAGGTCTCCTTTCCATCCAATAATCTCCATTCCATTGAAAATTACATCTCTACACTGTGTGACATTCTTAAGTGTGAAAAAGCTGTGTCATTATAAACTTTTCTCTTGAAAAGACTGAAGTGGTGAGAATTGATGGTTCAAAAAAAAAAGATGAACCTGGTTTTCTATGACTAGGGGTGCATATGGATGTTACTCCATCAGCAGTATTTTTGTATGTGTGCAGTTTGTGCTGTGTTCAATCACACCCATCTCTTTGCAACCCCATGGACTGTAGCCCACTGATTTTCTTTGTCCATGGGGATCTTCAAGCAAAAATACTGGAGTGAGTTGCCATTTCCCACTCCAGGGGATCTTCCCAACCCAGGGGTCAAACACATGCTTATTTAGTCTCTTGCACTGGCAGGCAGATTCTTTACCCCTCTGCCACCTGGGAAGCCCTGATTTCACCAGCCCCTGAGTATGATTGTAATGGCGGTCTGAGAAGGCCTGACAAAGCTGAGAAAAGAAGACAAGTGAAAGGCAAAGGAGAAAAGGAAAGATATACTGATTTGAATGCAAAGTTCTAAATAATAGCAAGGAGAGATAAGAAAGCCTTCCTTAGTGATCAATGCAAAGAAATAGAGGAAAGCAAAAGAATGGGAAAGACTAGAGATCTCTTCAAGAAAATCAAAGATACCAAGGGAACATTTCATGCAAAGATGGGCTCAATAAAGGACAGACATGGTATGGACCTAACAGAAGCATAAGATATTAAGAAGAGGTGGCAAGAATACATGAAGTTCAGTTCAGTTCAGTCGGTCAGTCATGTCTGACTCTTTGCGACCCCATGAATCGCAGCATGCCAGGCTTCTCTGTCCATCACCAACTCCCGGAGTTCACTCACACTTACGTCCGTGGAGTCAGTGATGCCATCCAGCCATCACTGAAGAATACATGAAAGAACTATGCAAAAAAAAAATCTTCATGACCCAGATAACCATGATGGTATGATCACTTACCTAGAGCCAGACATCCTGGAATACGAAGCCAAGTAGGCCTTAGGAAGCATTACTACAAGCAAAGTTAGTGGAGGTGATGGAATTCCAGTTGAGCTATTTCAAATCCTAAAAGATGATGCTGTGAAAGTGCTGCACTCAATATGACAGCAAATCTGGAAAACTCAGCAGTGGCCACAGGGCTGGAAAAGCTCAGTTTTCATTCCAATCCTTAAGAAAGGCAATGCCAAAAAATGCTCAAACTACCACACAATTGCACTCATCTCACACGCTAGCAAAGAAATGCTCAAAATTCTCCAAGATAGACTTCAACAGTACATGAACAATGAACTTCCAGATGTTCAAGCTGGTTTTAGGAAAGGCAGAGGAACCAGAGATCAAATTGCCAGCATCCACTGGATCACTGAAAAAGGAAAAGAGTTCCAGAAAAACTTCAACTTCTGCTTTATTGACTATGCCAAATCCTTGACTGTGTAGATCACAACAAATTGTGGGAAATTCTTCAAGGATCAGGACTACCAGACCACCTGGCATGCCTCCTGAGAAATCTGTATGCAGATCAAGAAGCAACAGTTAGGAAGAACTGAACATGGAATAACAGACTGCTTCCAAATTGGGAAAGGAGTACGTCGAGGCTGTACATTGTCACCCTGCTTATTTAACTTATATGCAGAGTACGTCATAAGAAATGCTGAACTGGATGAAGGACAAACTGGAATCAAGATTGCTGAGAGCAATATCAATAACCTCAGATATGCAGATGACACCACACTGAGGGCAGAAAGCAAAGAACTAAAGAGCCTCTTGATGAAAGTAAAGAGGAGAGTGAAAAAGTTAGCTTAAAGCTCAACATTCAGAAAACTAAGATCATGGAATCTGGTCCCATCACTTCATGGGAAATAGATGGGGAAACAATGAAAACAGTGACAGACTTTATTTTCGGGGGCTCCAAAATCACTGCAGATGGTGACGGCAGCCATGAAATTAAAAGAAGCTTACTCCTTGGAAGGAAAGTTATGACCAACCTAGACAGCATGTTGAAAAGCAGAGACATTACTTTGCCAACAAAGGTCCATCTAGTCAAAGGTATGGTTTTTCCAGTAGTCATGTATGGATGTGAGAGTTGGACTACAAAGAAACCTGAGTCCCAAAGAATCCATGCTTTTGGTGTTGGAGAAAACTCTTGAGAGTCCCTTGGACTGCAAGGAGATCCAACCAGCCCATCCTAAAGGAAATCAGTCCTTAATATTCATTGAAAGGACTGATGCTGAAGCTGAAGCTCCAGTCCTTTGGCCACCTGATGAAAAGAACTGACTCATTGAAAAGACCCTGATGCTGGGAAAGATTGAAGGCAGGAGGAGAAGGGGATGACAAAGGATCAGATGGCATCAAAGGATGGCATCAATGGACTTGAGTCTGAGTAATCTCCAGGAGTTGGTGATGGACAGGGAGGCCTGGCATGCTTCAGTCCATGGGGTTGCAAAGAGTCAGACACAACTGAGCGACTGAACTGAACTGAATATAATTACCTGGAAATAAAGACAGTGACTTTTCCATTTATGGAGAACCCATTCACCGTATGGAGCTCCCAGATCTCTGGCCTTTTTTTACTCCATAGTATTAATATTATTCCCTGTCTTAGCTTAGACACTTACTCCCAGAAAGTGCCATCACCAATAACTGAGCCCTCATCTGCTNGAATATAATTACCTGGAAATAAAGACAGTGACTTTTCCATTTATGGAGAACCCATTCACCGTATGGAGCTCCCAGATCTCTGGCCTTTTTTTACTCCATAGTATTAATATTATTCCCTGTCTAAGCTCAGACACTTACTCCCAGAAAGTGCCATCACCAATAACTGAGCCCTTTGCATAATCTTTTGACCCTAACCTATTTTCTCTGAACTTCACCCACTTAAGCTCTTGTTTCCCCCTTTCCAGTTAAAAGTACATAACTGATCTCTGTATTAACTTCTAGCATACACCCTTAGCCTCTTGTCCATTCTCTGTCTTGGTAATCCTGGTTATGTCCAAATCTCTGACTTCTCGNGGGTCTTCTTAATTTTGTGTTCTATATAATGTCCTTACTTTTTAGTTCAACTTAAGGAGAGTTATAAAGAAAAGTATTTGTGTTCCATCTCTCCAGAGGCAGAAGTTTGCATGGTCTTTTAAGTCCCACACTTGGGACAGTTTTGTTGGTAGAGGCCACTAAGATGAGTAAATCAGCACCTCTGTGTCAACACACTGTTGCTCAATTTGTCTGTGGACTTAGAGGTCTTCTTCTTTGTAGACTGAATTACTTTTCTATCATAGTGAATGGTTATTTTCATTTCCATAAAGTTATCATTATTTTTTACTGCACACATAAAGTGTTTTCTAGGAAAACTATGAAATATGGGAAAGGTAAACAAAATCTACCCAAATCTTACCATCTGTTGATAACATTCCTAGAATGTCTGTATATATAATGCATGCAAAGCAGAAAATAGAAAGGGCCAAACTAGTTACACAGTTTTGTCTGATGCTGAAATTGTGTCAATGGACAGAGATGTGAAAAAGTCCAGCAGAAGGTAAAGCCAGAATACTTATTCTTAACTCGTGTGTCTTTAGGCAATTTACTCTAGTAATTTTTGGCTGTTTATAAGCTGTAAAAACATTTTCTATACATTTTGGGGGTTTCTCAGGTGGCTCAGTGGTAAAGAATCCACCTGCAATGCAGGAGATGTGGGTTTGATTCCTGAGTGGGGAAAATCCCCTGGAGAAGGAAATGGCAACCCACTCCAGTATTCCTGCCTGGAAAATCCCATGGACAGAGGAACCTGGGGGGCTATAGTCCATGGGGTTGCAAAAGAGTCAGACACANAGGTGGCTCAGTGGTAAAGAATCCACCTGCAATGCAGGAGATGTGGGTTTGATTCCTGAGTGGGGAAAATCCCCTGGAGAAGGAAATGGCAACCCACTCCAGTATTCCTGCCTGGAAAATCCCATGGACAGAGGAACCTGGGGGGCTATAGTCCATGGGGTTGCAAAAGAGTCAGACACACCTTAGTGACTAAATAGTAATATTTTTTTAAAAAAATTATAGATATAGTTGATTTACAATATTGTATTAGTTCCAGAGGTACAACATAGTGATCTCATATTTTTACAGATTATACTCTATCTAACCTTATTATAAAATATTGGCTGAAAAAAATATTGGCTGTATTCTCCGTATTGTACATTACATCTGTATACCTCATTTGTTATATACCTAGTAGTTTGTACCTCTTAATACCCTTCTCTCTCCATTCACTCCTCCTGTCTGCCCTTGGTGATCACAGTTTGTTGTTAGTATCTATAAGTCTATTACTATAATGTTATGTTCATTCTTTTACTTTTTAGATTCTGCATATAGGTGATTGCAGAGAATTTATCTTTGTCTAACTTATTTCACTAAACATAATACCCTCAAGTTACATCCATGTTGTTTCAAATAGCAGAATTTCATTCCTCTTATGGCTGAGTAATATTCCACTGGACATATATACCACGTCTTTTTTATCCATTCCTCTGTTGACAGACACTTAGGTTGCTTACATGTCCTGGTTATTGTAAATTTTGCTGCAGTGAACACTGAAGTACGTGTCTTTTTGAGTTATGGTTTTCTCAGGGTATATGCCTAGGAGTGAGATTTCTGGATCATATGGTAACTCTATTTTTAATTTCTTAAGGAACTTTCATACTGTTCTCCATTGTGGTTGCACCAATTTATATTCCCACCAATAGTGAAGAAGGGTTCCCTTTTCTCCACACCCTCTCCAGCATTTGTTATTTGTAGATTTATTTGATGATGGCCATTCTGACTGGTGTGAGGTGATACCTCATTGTATTTTGATTTACATTTATCTAATAATGTTAACCTTTTATAATAGATTTGTGTATATTTATGGTCTGAGTCTGAAGTCACTCAGTCGTGTCCGACTCTTTGCGACCCCATGGACTGTAGCCTGTCAGGCTCCTCCGTCCATGGGATTTAGTTGGGAAGATCCCCTGGAGAAAGGAAAGGCTACCCACTCCAGTATTCTGGCCTGGAGAATTCCATGGGTTACAGTCCATGGAGTCACAAAGAGTTGAACACGACTGAGCAACTTTCACTTTCACTTATGGGGTCCGTTTATATGTGGTGTCACACTTGGGCTATGCAGGTGGATCCTGACAAGGCCCTTCCATCTAGAAGTAAAGGCCATGCTCCTGAGACGTCTATATTGCTGAAGGGAGAAGAGTTGGGGTTCAGAGAAGGCAGCTATATCAGGGCAGGTGGTATTGAGATCACAGAGGTGGTATCCAGAAGACATGGAAGTTGAACTCCAGTTTTATTCAGAAGCTGTCACCCTCTTATCTTCTATGCTCTCTTCTGGGCATAGCAAGTCTTCTGGGTGTGCCCTGGCAAAGGTGGAATCCATGTCTTAACATCCTCCAGATTAAGACAGGGATGGAGGTGTAGATCAAGAATTTCAAGTAAATGTCATTCAAGTGCTGGCTTCAATTGTTGGCAGCAACTGCTTTTGACACTGTATTGCAAAGAATTCAAGTTTTTATCTGGAATCAATGGATAAGAATGCTGGGATCAGTTAGCAATGCCTACCTTGGGAGTAAAAGATGGTTAAAGTAAGCAAGAACCCTATGGTCCTTATCCCACCCACCCCCATGTCCTCCATCTGTCTTTTGCCTAAGGAAAAACTTTAGCCAAAGAATAAGTTTAATCAGAGAAGCAAGACATTACAGAAACCAAGGAAAATAGTCCAGTAAGACTGACTAATAATAGTTTAGTCATCAAGCATTGTCAAGAACCTTTAGTTCTTTCTCAGAGTGTATAGACAGTATCCTGAGCCATAGCTTTTGAATTGCTCTGTAGATACGGAAATGCCCACCAGATGCAGGAAGTTAACTGACTACACGATAACCAGACTGTAGCCATGACAGGTCCGCCTAGTCAAGGCTATGGTTTTTCCTGTGGTCATGTATGGATGTGAAAGTTGGACTGTGAAGAAAGCTGAGCGCCGAAGAATCGATGCTTTTGAACTGTGGTGTTGGAGAAGACTCTTGAGAGTCCCTTGGACTGCAAGGAGATCCAACCAGTCCATTCTGAAGGAGATCAACCAGCCCTGGGTGTTCCTTGGAAGGAATGATGCTAAAGCAGAAACTCCAGTACTTTGGCCACCTCATGCGAAGAGTTGACTCATTGGAAAAGACTCTGATGCTGGGAGGGATAGGGGGCAAGAGGAGAAGGGGACAACAGAGGATTAGATGGCTGGATGGCATCACCGACTCGATGGACGTGAGTCTGAGTGAACTCCGGGAGATGGTGATGGATAGGGAGGCCTGGCGTGCTGTGATTCATGGGGTCGCAAAGAGTCGGACACGACTGAGCGACTGAACTGAACTGACTAACTGAGCCATGACATGAGCCACCACAATTCCCTGAGAACTGGCTTCAATAAATGAGTACAAGCTGACCCTGAGATGAAAGACTGACTGTATTTAAAACAGTCAAGATGATGCTGGTCGGACCATTGCAAGGCCAATATCTTTTTTAAAAATCTTTTTATTTTACACTGGAGTATAGCCAGTTAACAATGTTGTGATAGCTTCAGGTGCACAGCAGAGTGACTGCATGACCAACTTCAAGATGACTGTCAGAGCTGACTGCACTGTTTCTGCATGTAGCCCCCTCCCTCCATCTATGAATCTGCCCTCCCCTCTCCCCATTGCCAGCATCCAAAATAAAGCAAACTTTCCTTTCTACCAACTTGCTTATTTATTGGCTTTTGAGCAGTCAGCAGCCAGATTCCCACTTTCAGCCACAATGGGTGAATAGTACATATTCTTAATATTTGCTGAGACTGGGTCTGTCTTTCCCAAGGCTTATTCCAAAGAGAGGGGAAGTCAAGATGCCACCTCAACAATGGCAAATAGATTTATTTCCATCAGAGGCTAAATGAAATAATAGTGAAGCAAATACTACTCTTTGAGGAGACTGTTCTCCTGAGCCTCTTCTCTTAGTCTTAATTATCAACAATGGGTGTTTACTGTTTATTCAATTCCATCCACCAAAATGACAATATTGATAGTATAAGGCAGATTCTCAGATATCATTCTTGTACACCTTCACATAATCATATACCAGCACCACATAATCAGATAAAATCAGTTGTATTGCTTCGCTAATGTTTTCCTTAAATTGCTTCCCTTTATCAACTTTTTGGGGTATATTATATATACAGAAAGTAAATACATTTTAAGTGTGCACCTTAAAGAAATTTCATAAAGTGAACACACCTACTTAACCAGGATCCACTTATAGAAACAACATTCCTAGCCACTTTGCGTATGCCACCCCTCAGGTGTCTGGAGGTAATGCTGGAACTTCCCTTCTTTCTTGTTTCCAAACTGCAGGTGGAGTTAATACCTAAGACAGTAGATAAAAGAGATGGAAAGAAAAAAAAAAAAAGAGATGGAAAGAATCTGGGCCCTTGATCATATCACTGAGCTGCTGAGTCAATCTACCCAGAAACTCATTGTATCTCTGGCCTTCTTTAATAGGAAGGAGGTGATATGGGAGGCATTTGGGAGTTTTAAGTCTGGGGTATAATGAATAAAACTCTGTAGATATTCTTTAAAGAAAAAGTAAGGCTGGGACAAACAGACTTGAAAATGGCCAGAACTTTGAATATATTTCCCTACTCATCTGTGTGCTAAGTTGCTTCAGTCAGGTCTGACTCTTTGCGGCCCTTTGGACTACAGTCTGCCAGGCTCCTCTGTCCATGGGATTCTCCAGGCAAGAATACTGGAGTGGGTTGCCATGCCCTCCTCCAGGGGATCTTCCCTCTGTTTACGTCTACTGCATTGGCAGGTGGGTTCTTTACCACTAGCACCACCTGGGAAGCCCAGCCTCGACTCACACATAGATTGAATGGTAGGAGTCAGAAACCTTACCTGCCTGAGTTATTTGAGCACAAACTCTATCCAACCTTGTTTGACCATTAAGCTAAAGAGACCAGAGACCAGTTTGGAAACAGGAAAGAAGGGAAGTTCCAGCATTACCTCCAGGCTACTTCTATGTAGCTCACCTTACAAACAGAAACAAATGTGTGTATACGCACACAAAAACATACAAATATACACCTGAGCAAAGACATTGCTTGACAGATTTGACAGCTGAGACAATTTTGGCCCAGGCTTGCTACTAAAAATAAATGAAAGTAACAACTACCAGAGTTGCAAAAATGTATCATTAAAAATATTACAAGACGTGCAAAGAAACAAGAGTGTTTGACACATTTTCATGGAAAAAAAGTCCAAAGAATCTGTCTTTGAGTGTCACCAGATATTGGATCTAGCAGATAAGCCCTTCAAAATAGTGATTAAAAATATGTTCAAAGAACTAAAGAAAGCACTTAAAAATAACTACAAAAAAGTGTGGCAACAATCAATAGAGATCCCCAATAAAGAGAAAGAAATTAAACAGAGTTGTTAAGTTGTAAAGTATAATAAATGGGGTTTCCCTGGTGGCTCAGTGGTGGAAATCCGCCTGTCAATGCAGGGGACATGGGTTCGATCCCTGGTCCAAGAAGAGCCCACATGCCATGGGACAACTAAGCCAGTGCATCATAACTACTGAGCCAGCACTATGGAGCCCTTGAGCTGAAACTGCTGAGCCCACACGCCGCAACTGCTGAAGCCCGCTTACCTAGAGCCCGTGCTCCACAGCAAGGGATGCCACGGCAATGAGGAGCCCGTGCGTTGCGACCAGAGTGGCCCCCAGTCTGTGCAACTAGAGAAAGGCCCATGCACAGCAACGAAGACCCAGTGCGGCCATAACTAGCTAAATAAAAGGTGTGATAAATGAAACGAAATTTCCCTAGAAGCTCAACAGCATATTTGAAATAGCATAATAATAATAATACCAAAAAGGGGTGACTATCATGAGAAATCTCTTCTGAAGAACAGAGAATGACAAAAAAGGAATAGTTTCAGAGAACTGAAGAACACCATGAGGTTTAACAAGTAATGAGACTTGCCGTAGGGCAGTAGAGAGAGGGGGGAAGAAATATATTTTAAGTAATAATGTCTGAAAACTACACACATTTTGATGACAAACAACAGAAATAAGAAACTCAACCAACCCCAAGTAGAATAATTACAAAAAGATCTACAATGAGACACATTATAGTTAAATGATTGAAAACCAATGATTAAAAAAAAAAAAAAACACTTTGAAAACAACAAAAGAAAAATGACTAAGCACATACAGAGGATCAACAATATGACTAGTAGCCAACTTCTTATTGGAAATAATGTGGTCAGAGGCAATGGTGGTAGGAAAAACATCCTATCAACCAAGATTGCTCTACAGAGCCAAAGTATCCTTTAAAAGCTAAGGTTAAATGAAGACACTCTCAGAAAAAGACTGAATTCATTGTGCATACCTATACTATAAGAAATACTACAAGAAGGCCTACAGGGTGAAAGGAAATGACACCAGACAGTAACTTGAATCCTCAGGAAAAAACGAATAGCAACAGAAACGGTAAATATATAGGTTAATTTAAGAGAATTTATCAATATATTTTCTTATTTATTCTGTTAAAATCTTCAAAATGCATGACACTACAAAGCAATGATTTTGGGAGTTCGTGTAAAAAAATAAATAAATACAAAAAAAAAAAAAAAATAAAGCCAAAAAAAAAAAAAACTTTATTGTGGAAGTTATGACATATATAGATGTAACATATATGACAATAGTAGTGTAACAGGGAAGAACTCTGATGCCACACTCTACAGCTTCTGCTGCTTTATCTTCTGAGTCATAAGCCTCTGTTGAGCCCTGCACACAGACATGTTAGTCACTAAAGGAATTTTGCCTGAAGTTTGAGGTATACATGATAGCCCCATTTCAAAGAAACTCGACCTTCCCACTGTGATACGGAAACATGAACAAGTGATAAGGAAACTTGAGCAAGAAACATTAACATCTATCTTATCTAGTTCTGCAGGACCATCAGACCACACTAATGTCCATCACAGTCAACAGATCAATAACAAAGTTTCAAAACCTCCTTCAGACTCCCACTAGTACCCAGGTGCTTGAGGCTATTCCTCATTGCCTGACCTCACCTCCTCCTGCTTCTCCCTTCCCTAGCATAAAAGAAACTTGAATTCTATCCCAAGTTAACATTTAAGCCATTAATTTAGGCCATTAGTCAGCCATCTTCTCTGTCTGCTGGCTTTCCAAATAAAGTCACTCTTCCATGCCCCAACACCTCAACTCACAATTTTTGACCTGTTGTGCCCTGAGTGGTAGGAGCTCAGAAACAATAGCATAGAGGAGGCAGGGATGGAATGAACTTTTTTATTCGAGCAAATTATTTTCTGTTTGGAATTGAATTAGTATAACTCTGAAATAGATTATGATAAATTAAGATGCATGTTGTAATCCCTAGAGCAACCACTAATAGAAACAATTTCAGTGCTTCCCAGGAGGCTCAGTGGTAAAAATCCACCTGCCAATGCAGGAGACATGGGTTCGATTCCTGGTCCAGGAAGATCCTACATGCCGTGGAGCGACTAAGTCCACGCACCACAACTATTGAGTCCATGCTCTAGAGCCCGGAACTGCAACTCCTGAGCCCGGGGGCTGCAAGCACTGAGCCCACGCACTCTAGAGCCTGTGCTCCAAAACCGAGGAAAACCACCGCGGTGAGAAGCCAGTGCACCGCAACCAAGAGGAGTCACCACTCTCTACAGGCAGAGAAATTCCAAGGCAGCAGCAAGGACCAAGTACAGCCAAAAATAAAAATAAATACACTTTTTAATCAAAACTGGAAACAATGTCAAAATGTTTTTAAAAACTGTTGTAAAACATAAAACCAACAAAAGAATGAAAATGGATACCCCAAATAATTTTAACCTGAAAAAAAGAGTCAAGTAAGAATAGATGAACAGAAAGGTAAGAGATATATAGAAAACAAATACAAAAATGAGAAATTAAAATCTAAACACCTCAATAATTACATTAATCAAAAGGAAACAAATGACAAACTGAGTAACAAAGCAAGGCTCAACTATGTGCCATCTTAAAGAGACACATCTTAGATTCAAAGACACAAATGGTTTGAAATGAAAAGATTTTTCAAAGATATGTCTTGCATACAGTAACTTCAAGAGTGTTGGAATGAATCCATTAATATTAGAGAAAATAGACTTTAAGATAAGAAATATCACTAGGATATTAGGGAATATTTCATAATGATAAGAAGGGCCAATACCTCATGAAGATAAAACAATAATAAAGGTATATGTACCAAAAACAGAACCCCAAAATACAGGAAACAAAAACTGATAGAATTAAAAGAAGGGATACTTGGAAACTTCAAAACTCTATCATAATCAATAGAGCAACTAGATAGAAAATTAGCAAGGATTTAGAAAACATGAACAGTATTATCAACCAATATGACAGGTGTATATTTACATGTGCATGTGCCTGCACGTACAAAATGCTTCACCCCCATATATGTAGAATACACATTCAAGTCAGATGGAACATTCTCTAAGACTGACAATTTTGCTAAGCCATAAGACAACTCTCGGAGAAGGCAATGGCACCCCACTCCAGTACTCTTGCCTGGAAAATCCCATGGACAGAGGAGCCTGGTGGGCTGCTGTCCATGGGGTCGCTAAGAGTCGGACATGACTGAGCGACTTCACTTTCACTTTTCACTTTCATGCATTGGAGAAGGAAATGAGAACCCACTCCAGTGTTCTTGCCTGGAGAATCCCAGGGACAGGGGAGCCTTGTGGGCTGCTGTCTATGGGGTCGCACAGAGTCGGACACGACTGAAGCGACTTAGCAGCAACAGCAAGACAACTCTCAATAACTTTCAAATGATGAAAATCAGGCCATATATTTTCTCTCACCACAAGATAATTAATTTAAATATCAAGAGAGAAACAAATCTGTGAAATTCCAAAGCATTCAGAAATTAACACACTTCTTAATAGCATATGGGTAAAGGCAAAAAAGGAAATTAGAAAATATTTTGGAATGAATGATCAGTCATAGCATACTGCAGTTTTGGAATACAACTAAGGCAATGCTCCAAGATAAATTTATACCTTCAAACAGCTATATCCAAAAAGAAGAGTCTCAGACCAATAACTTAAGCTTCCGTCTTAAAAGCTAGGTTCAAGAAGAGCAAACTAAGTCCATGCAACATAAGAAAGAATACAGCAGAAGTCATTGGCATTAGAAAAACAATAGAGAAAATCAACAAAATCAAAAGTTGGTATTTTGAAAATATATGCAAAAGTGCCAAACTACTGGGCTTCCCAGGAGGCTCAGTGGGTAAAGAATCTGCCTGCAACACAGGAGACACAAGTTTGATCCCTGGGTCAGGAAGATCCTCTGGAGGAGGAAATGGCAACCCACGCCAGCGAGACTGACCGTGGTAAAAAGACACAAATGGTAAAAGTAAGTAACAAAAGGGGGGATATCACTACCAACTCCAAAGAAAGTAAAAGAATTTTAAAGGAGTACTATGAACAACTTTATGCCAACAAATCTGCCAACCTAGGTGAAATGGACAAATTTCTAGAAAAGATAGAAATTACCAAAACTAGCTCATTAACAAATAGATCTGTATAGGCCAACAACCAGTAGTGAAAATTAATTAGTAACTAAAAATATTCCAACCAGAGAGAGTCCAGGCCTAGATGGCTTCACCAGAGAACTCCATCAGTATTTACAGAAAAAAATAATGTCAATATGTCACAAATTGTTTTGGAAAATGATAGCAGTATTGCATGCATGTGAATGCTCAGTTGCTAAGTCATGTTTGACTCTTCTTGCGACTCCATGGACTGTAGCCTGCCAGGGTAAAAGTAAGTGTATGGGATTTTCCCACAAGTCCATGGGATTTTTCTGGGCAAGAATACTGGAGTCGATTGCCATTTTCTTCTCCAGGGGATCTTTCTGACCCAGGGATCGAACTTGCATCTCCTGTGTCTACTGCATTGCAGGCAGACTCTTTACCCACTGAGCCACCTAGGAAGCAGTCTTATCTTGATATAAAAGCTGAACTAAAAAAAAAAAAAAGCTGAACTAAAATGGCAAAAGAAAATTAATCCAGAAACTAATATCCTATATGAACACAGGCATTAAATTTCTTAACAAAATATTAGCAAATAGATTCCAGCAACATATCCCAGGAAGACAAGTTTTGGTTAACATCTAAAAATTAATTGATAGAGTGCATTTTATTAATAGAATAAAAGATAAAACACATGATCATCTTGACAGACACAGAAAAAGGCATTTGACAACAACCACCATTAGATGGTGAAAGGATCTCCGCAAGCTCGGAATAGAGGTGAACTTCCCAAACATGATGAAGGGCATTTACTGCAGGTGAAACTTGACTGAGTTTTTGAAAATTACTTCTTTGCCCCAGGGTCTACCATATTCCATCATGGCTCCGTCTTAGTTTAATTAATTACATCTGCAATGACCCTATATCTGAAGAAGGCCACATTCTGAGGCGTTTTGTCATTAGGATTTCAACATATTCTGGGGACACATTTCAACCCTTAGGGCTTCCCAGGTGGATCAATGGTAAAGAACCTGCCTGCCAATGCAGGCGAATCAGGTTCAATACCTGAGCCAGGAATATCTTCTGAAGAAGAAAATGACAACCCACTCCAGAATTCTTGCCTGGAGAATTCCATGGACAGAGGAGCCTGGCAAGCAAGCTACAGTCCATGGGGTTACAAAGAGTCGGACAAGACTAAGTGTGCACACACACACACAANATGGGGTCGCTAAGAGTCGGACATGACTGAGCGACTTCACTTTCACTTTTCACTTTCATGCATTGGAGAAGGAAATGAGAACCCACTCCAGTGTTCTTGCCTGGAGAATCCCAGGGACAGGGGAGCCTTGTGGGCTGCTGTCTATGGGGTCGCACAGAGTCGGACACGACTGAAGCGACTTAGCAGCAACAGCAAGACAACTCTCAATAACTTTCAAATGATGAAAATCAGGCCATATATTTTCTCTCACCACAAGATAATTAATTTAAATATCAAGAGAGAAACAAATCTGTGAAATTCCAAAGCATTCAGAAATTAACACACTTCTTAATAGCATATGGGTAAAGGCAAAAAAGGAAATTAGAAAATATTTTGGAATGAATGATCAGTCATAGCATACTGCAGTTTTGGAATACAACTAAGGCAATGCTCCAAGATAAATTTATACCTTCAAACAGCTATATCCAAAAAGAAGAGTCTCAGACCAATAACTTAAGCTTCCGTCTTAAAAGCTAGGTTCAAGAAGAGCAAACTAAGTCCATGCAACATAAGAAAGAATACAGCAGAAGTCATTGGCATTAGAAAAACAATAGAGAAAATCAACAAAATCAAAAGTTGGTATTTTGAAAATATATGCAAAAGTGCCAAACTACTGGGCTTCCCAGGAGGCTCAGTGGGTAAAGAATCTGCCTGCAACACAGGAGACACAAGTTTGATCCCTGGGTCAGGAAGATCCTCTGGAGGAGGAAATGGCAACCCACGCCAGCGAGACTGACCGTGGTAAAAAGACACAAATGGTAAAAGTAAGTAACAAAAGGGGGGATATCACTACCAACTCCAAAGAAAGTAAAAGAATTTTAAAGGAGTACTATGAACAACTTTATGCCAACAAATCTGCCAACCTAGGTGAAATGGACAAATTTCTAGAAAAGATAGAAATTACCAAAACTAGCTCATTAACAAATAGATCTGTATAGGCCAACAACCAGTAGTGAAAATTAATTAGTAACTAAAAATATTCCAACCAGAGAGAGTCCAGGCCTAGATGGCTTCACCAGAGAACTCCATCAGTATTTACAGAAAAAAATAATGTCAATATGTCACAAATTGTTTTGGAAAATGATAGCAGTATTGCATGCATGTGAATGCTCAGTTGCTAAGTCATGTTTGACTCTTCTTGCGACTCCATGGACTGTAGCCTGCCAGGGTAAAAGTAAGTGTATGGGATTTTCCCACATGTCCATGGGATTTTTCTGGGCAAGAATACTGGAGTCGATTGCCATTTTCTTCTCCAGGGGATCTTTCTGACCCAGGGATCGAACTTGCATCTCCTGTGTCTACTGCATTGCAGGCAGACTCTTTACCCACTGAGCCACCTAGGAAGCAGTCTTATCTTGATATAAAAGCTGAACTAAAAAAAAAAAAAAGCTGAACTAAAATGGCAAAAGAAAATTAATCCAGAAACTAATATCCTATATGAACACAGGCATTAAATTTCTTAACAAAATATTAGCAAATAGATTCCAGCAACATATCCCAGGAAGACAAGTTTTGGTTAACATCTAAAAATTAATTGATAGAGTGCATTTTATTAATAGAATAAAAGATAAAACACATGATCATCTTGACAGACACAGAAAAAGGCATTTGACAACAACCACCATTAGATGGTGAAAGGATCTCCGCAAGCTCGGAATAGAGGTGAACTTCCCAAACATGATGAAGGGCATTTACTGCAGGTGAAACTTGACTGAGTTTTTGAAAATTACTTCTTTGCCCCAGGGTCTACCATATTCCATCATGGCTCCGTCTTAGTTTAATTAATTACATCTGCAATGACCCTATATCTGAAGAAGGCCACATTCTGAGGCGTTTTGTCATTAGGATTTCAACATATTCTGGGGACACATTTCAACCCTTAGGGCTTCCCAGGTGGATCAATGGTAAAGAACCTGCCTGCCAATGCAGGCGAATCAGGTTCAATACCTGAGCCAGGAATATCTTCTGAAGAAGAAAATGACAACCCACTCCAGAATTCTTGCCTGGAGAATTCCATGGACAGAGGAGCCTGGCAAGCAAGCTACAGTCCATGGGGTTACAAAGAGTCGGACAAGACTAAGTGTGCACACACACACACAAACATATCAACCCTTAACAATCCCCTTGGACATTTAGGTACTTTGGCCTCAGTGCTATTATTCCCTTTTAAAAAACTCTGTTATAACGCAATGCTTCTCAGACATTTTAAACTGTGCTAAAAAACATCCAGTTAAATTTTGTCAGATCCACTCCCTAAGTGTCAAAGGACTCAGGGCAGCCCAAGAATCATTGCCTACATTTTCACTAATTGCTCTCTTCAGTAAGTTACAATGAGATGAATTAAGTGGCAAAAGAAACAGGCATTATGGGTCCACCTGATAAGCCACTGAAGCTCTCACAAAATAATCCAAAGTGATAAAGCTGACATTGTATGAGGGAACATGTGCAGCTAATACAATTCCAGAAACAGTCCGTCACGTTCCAGAGGAAATCCCATGCAGAGATTCTACTGAACACAGGTAAGCAAATCAGGCAGTATGGGACCAGTAAAATGCACACTTAAATGTGCCGAGTCCGTGTGTCTACAATAGCACAGTTGCCCAAGCATAAGGGGGAGGATATTTTTGTCAACAAATGAAGCTCCGTTAGGTGAGTGGTTGGTCAGATCTTAATTCTACAGAAATGACTGAAGGGGAAGCAAAGCCATGAAGAGGCACAGGAAGCACACTCTCACACACACACACTCACATACTCATCAGGGTCTCTTCTAACAGTGCTAGAGTTCGCCCAGAACACTTTGCTGGGGTTAAAGAGGACAAATTCAGTCCTCCAGTGCAAATAGCTACCTGAAAGTGGCCTGAACTTTGGCCTTTACCAGTGTACAGACAGTAAACACATGCCATCCACACAAAGTTGATAACAGATAAAAATCTTTCTGGATTCCAAATAACATGAAGTTGCGAGAATTTATCATACCACATCAATATAAGGATTAACAGTGAATTATAAAGAGAACAAATGATGAGAGATGTTGAGGTGTCTATTAGATTAGGAATGATTCAAATTATTTCCAACATGCAAAAAACAAGCACTGTGATACTATATTATAAAGGATATAAATTAGTAATAAAATTTTAAATGTAATATGTTAATATAAAAGTTTTCAGATTGCATAGTTTTGAAAGAAAATCTTCAGGAACTTACAAACAAATGCATACAAAGATAACTACATATATATGAGCAATAGTTAAGTATGCTATTGTTTTAATAGAAAATATGCTAAGGGAACTAAATGTCCATCACTAGGATTACTGGTGAAATAAATTTTGGAGCATCCATATGATGAAATTTAGGTCGATGTAAAAAAAAACAAACCACCCTGAAAGTTTGTAAAATAACTTAAAATGCGATGATGTACGAGTATTTGCATGGAAAGATGGTCATAATACATGCAAATATGGCACTCAAAGACCATAAATGACATGGATCTATTTTTGCTTATACCATCTCTAATTATTCATCCCTAAGTATAAAAATGAAAATCTTTTTGTTCTCACGTACAGCTTTCTCTTCAGCATGGTAAGAGGCTGAATTTTCTCTCTGGAGCCTGTCAGTATCCTACATTAGCAAGGTTCCCCTTTCTACCCTGACTTCCAGAAAGCTCTCTGGAGACTTTCGGCCACAACCCCTCCCTCCCACCTTCCAGTTTCAGCAAGTTCAAGCTGCAGTTTAGGTTTCTGTCACGAGGTGGCGCACCAGCGTACCGCTATCGTCAAACTTCTCTACAAAATATTTATTCAAGGAGCAAAAAAAATACACTGTCCCCCCTTAAAAGCCAGCCTTTGAACCTATGCACAGAATAATTATGTCTAAAAAAAACTAACCATAAGAGAAGATTGTAAAGATAGACATTCCAGGGACTGCACACGATGAAACACCAGGTGGCAGTCGCTCCCTGGCAGTAGACGGCAGGTGGATGGAAGGCACTTCAGGAGGAGGTGGCAGACAGGACGGGGTACAGGAGCGATGTTTGGGCAGCTGTGTCCAGTGTTATGCACAAGAGATGGCCGACAGGGGGTCAGGAAAGGTCTGAGAAACCTGTATAGGAGTGGCGTAATGGAGAGTGAAATGCTGTGTTCTCTGGGAGGGACCTTCTGTAGCGTAGACACTTCGGCCTACACTGAGGGAAGAGATGTATCAATGAACGTGATGTAGATTTGTGGTCAAAATCATGTGGAACTATTTTAACATAGATACAGATTGCCCGAAAAGAACTGGTATCGTAGTAAACAAAGCATGTGTCATTTGTTGCAAACGTACGTTTATTTCCTTCACACACACACACACACACACACACACACACACCACACTAGGGGACTGGCAAGAGACCAAGGAGTGGAGGTTTTGATCTTGGCTTAGTGATAGCAGCCAGGATTTTCTGGAAATTTGTACTTACTGTGAGTAATCCATCATTTTCAGGGATAGATGTCCAGCCCTGTTCTCAACTGAAGAGAAAGCTGCACGTGTGGGCATGTGAGTATTTAGGGTGATAGAGCTAGAGGAGGCCTAGAAACACAGTGTAAATTCCATTGTAAAATCTACTTCATTTCCCGAGAAAACTGAATACAATGAATGTTTTTACAAAGTAATAAGTGTATGTTCACAGTACTTTTGTCGGTCTGTTTACAGTATTTTGTTTTCAAATTTTTAGGAAAATGTTTTTTCCTGAATACATTCCAAATGATACAAAAAAGTAC
This sequence comes from Oreotragus oreotragus, assembly GCA_006410675.1. Lineage (NCBI taxonomy): Eukaryota > Metazoa > Chordata > Mammalia > Artiodactyla > Bovidae > Oreotragus > Oreotragus oreotragus. The sequence continues at coordinate 102,908 of SJYX01023142.1, forward strand.
ATTTTTTCACCTCTCTTATAGACCTTACTCCCACCCCCTGACCCAAAAGGATCTGTTGTCATAGAACAGTGTGTCTGCTCCAGACATGTCCCTGTGGGTGAGGGCACACAATCATAGACACCAGCACACACACACACAAAAGGAGTCACATTACTCGGCTTTTGTATCTTGTATTTTCCACTTAATATTCTTCTTAGGGTTTATATTGTCATCTCAGTAGTTGTAGTTGTGATGGCTAATTTTATGTGCCAACTTGACTGATCATGGGGTGCCCAGATTAAACATGATTCTGGGTGTGTCTGAGGATGTTTCTGGATAAGATTAGCATTTGCTCTGGTGGACTCAGTAGGTCCTCCCTGCTGTGAGTGGGCCTCATCTGACCTGTTCAAAGCATGAACAGAACAAAAGGCAGAGGGAGGAGGAATTTCCCTCTGTTTCCTACCTCACTGCCTGGCATCTTATCTCACCTTCTCTGGCCCTCACTCCGGGACTTAAACCATCATCTTCTCGGATGCTCAGGATTTTGTACTCAAACTGAACTACATCACCAGCCTTCCTGGGTCTCTAGCTTGCAAAGAGCAGACCATGGCACCTCTCAGCCTCCATTACTGCATAAGCCAGTTCCTTGTGATGAATCTTATTTTACATATAAATACATATCCTTGCTCTTTGGAAGAAAGACCAACCTAGACAGCATATTAAAAAGCAGAGACCTTACTTTGCCAACAAAGGTCCGTCTAGTCAAAGCTTTGGTTTTTCCAGTAGTCATGTATGAACGTGAGAGTTAGACTATAAAGAAAGCTGAGCACCAAAGAATTGATGCTTTTTTCATTTTTTTTACAACATATTCTTTCTTTTTTTAAATTTTATTTTACTTTATTTTACTTTACAATACTGTATTGGTTTTGCCATACATACTTTTGAACTATGGTGTTGGAGAAGACTCTTGAGAGTCCTTTGGACTGCCAGGAGATCCAACCAGTCCATCCTAAAGGAAATCAGTCCTGAATATTCATTGGAAGGACTGATGCTAAAGCTGAAACTCCAATACTTTGGCCACCTGATGTGAAGAACTGACTCACTGGAAAAGACCCTGATGCTGGGAAAAATTGAAGGCAGGAGGAGAAGGGGACGACAGAGGATGAGATGGTTGGATGGCATCACNGAAGGACTGATGCTAAAGCTGAAACTCCAATACTTTGGCCACCTGATGCGAAGAACTGACTCATTTGAAAAGACCCTGATGCTGGGAATGGTTGAAGGCGGGAGGAGAAGGGGACAACAGAGGATGAGATGACTGGATGGCATCATCAACTCAATGGACATGAGTTTGAGTCATCTCTGGGAGTTGGTGATGGACAGGGAAGCCTGGCATACTGCAGTCCATGGGGTTACAAAGAGTCGGATACGACTGAGTGACTGAACTGAACTGAACTGAACGTACCGTACTGTTTCCTTTTCTCTGGAGAACTCTGAATAACACACTAGTGATTTAGGCATATTTTAGCATGTTTTGTGTGTGTGTGTGTGTGTGTGTGTGTGTGTGTGTGTGTATGTGTGTGTGTGCGTGCGCGTGCTTAGTTTTACTCAGTTGTGTCCGACTCTTTGCGACCCCTTGGATTATAGCCTGCCAGGCTCTTTTGTCCATGGGGTTTTCAAGGAAAGAATATTGGAATGGATTGCCATTTCCCTTTCCAGGAGATCCTCCTGATCCAGGGATCAAAGCAGTGTCTCTTGTGTCTTCTGCACTGCAGACAGATTCTTTACCTGCTGAATCATCAGGGATGCCCTAACATGTTTATTGTTCATAAATTTATTTGAATTATTTGTTGAAAGTTGCCAATAATTTGTTACTGAATGTGCCTCACAAATCATGGATATTAACCCACTGGTTTATAAATTTTCTCCCTCATAACTGTTCATTTTTTTCCACTTAGAAAAAATTTTTAATTAATTTTTAAAAAAATTTTAAGATTTTAAATTTCACTAAAGGGTTTAAAACAGTGCAAGTATTATTTAAACAGGAAAAAATGTAAGAAGCATGTATCGTCAGCCTCCAGGGAGGTTAAAGCATTCAGGGAGGTCCTGGAGGCATCAAGACAAAATGGAAAAAACTTTGGAGTAATTCTAGAGTGAGCTACTGTTCTGGAGATAAGAAAGGTACCCCAGTATGAATATTGGTCACAATGATAGGTAACTTTAATGGCTGTTAGGATTAATAGAAATAAAATATAAAGTACAATCCCACTTTTTTTGGTTTTTTCATTGTATCGTGTGGCATGAGGGATCTTAGTTTCCAAGCAGGGATGGAACCCATGCTCCTTGCAATGGAAGTATAGAGTCTTAACACTGGACTGCCTGGGAAGTCCCTACAGTTCAGTTCCTTAAAGCACTTCCTTACATGTCACTTGCCCTCCCTCCAGATCACCTGTCTCAGGGGCAACACCTGAGCTTCTGCCCGAGCCTCACCCTTCTCTTCAGGGATGAGCCAGTGCATGTGGCCCGGATACTGAGGTCAGCTGGCAGAAGGGGCAGGATTTCATCTTCTCTGTCCTCGTCCTCTCCCAATGGGGTAGGTGAGTGAGTACTGTGGGACAGCAGCAGGGGCGTGGGACCATTTCTCCAGCCCTGAAAGCCCATCTTCTGAAAGGGCGGCTGCTCTGTGTCCTCAGGGAAGGTGAGGGATGGGACCTCATCCCATCCTGACACTTACGTGCAGAGGTGACCCAGGCTCTGTCAGCCTGAGCTTGGGCGTCTGTGACTGGGACTCATGGTGCCTTTGTCACAAAGCTGTCCTGAGGGGTGAATGAGGAAACCTGCCCAGAATATATGGGACGTGGTCAGACTTCAGGGCCCTCTAAGTGTTGGGGGAAAGCAGTAGGGGCTGGATGAGCCTTGGTCTTAAGGAAGGCACTGCTGCTGCTGCTGCTGCTGCTAAGTCACTTCAGTCGTGTCCGACTCTGTGTGACCCCATAGACGGCAGCCCACCAGGCTCCCCCATCCCTGGGATTCTCCAGGCAAGAACACTGGAGTGGGTTGCCATTTCCTTCTCCAATGCATGAAAGAAAAAAGTGAAAGTGAAGTCGCTCAGTCTGTCCGACTGTTAGCGACCCCATGGACTGCAACCCACCAGGCTGCTCCGTCCATTGGATTTTCCAGGCAAGAGTACTGGGGTGGGGTGCCATTGCCTTCCCCGAAGGAAGGCACTATGAAAAGTCATTTCTCACTCTTTCTTTCACAGAGATTATATGCACCAAGGGGAAGGGAGCAAATAACTCTCTGACATGTGCTGACTTGAAGAGTTTGAGATAGCAGGTTCTCTTCATTCTTCAGTGTTACAGAATCTCGTAAGAGTTGCTCACGTCATACTTGTGTGCTGATCCTAATCCAGTCCCCATGCTGAGAAGACAGGCTTGCCTTTGACTCACTTGGTGAGCTCAGTGAGAGATGGCACCAGGGCTTCAGCGGTGTTTGTCTAACTGCTGCTCCTGGATTGCTCCTTTTATGTGAATACATTGATAGGAGAATTCTAGACCTGTCTCCCATTCAATACTGCAGGGGGCCTCAGATCATGTCACACCAGGATTTCAGCCATGTACTGCTTCCCTTAGAGGCAAAAATCCACAAATTACTACCATTTCTTTAATAAGTATCCATCCTACTGTTCACTAATAACTGAACGAGGTGGTGGTGGTTTAGTTGCTAAGTCATGTCCAAATCTTTGTGACCCTATGAACTGTAGCCCACCAGGCTCCTCTGTCCATGGGATTCTCCAGGCAGGAATACTGGAGTGGGTTGCCATTCCCTTCTCCAGGGGATCTTCCTGAACCAGAGATTGAACCCGTGTTTCCTGCTTGGCAGGCAGATTCTTTGTCACTGAGCCACCTGGGAAGCCCATAATAACTGAATATATATTGCTAAATCCATACTGTTCCATTGGAGGCATCTCATTATTGGAAACTTTATATTGGAAATAGGATAAGAGGGGAAATGAATTATGGGAAAATTCAAAGGTTACATCTGAGATGACATGGCTCCTTCACATTAACTCTTTTAAGAATTCAAGATTTCTTTTTTAGGACAGACGTACAATCACAGCAAAACTGACTGGGAGGTATAGAGATTTTCCATATACCTCATTGTCACCACACATGCATAGCCTCCCCCATCATCAATATGCTCCACCAGAGTGGTACATCTGTTGCAACCGATGACTCTATATGGGTATCTCATAGTCACTCAAAGTCCACAGTTTACCTTAGGGTTCATTCATAGGTTTGGACAAATGTATAATGACCTGTATCTGTCATTATGGCACCACACAGAGTATTTTCATTGCCTTAAAAATGCTCTGTGCTCTGCCCATTCATTCTCTTCCTATCCCCTAGAAAATCTTAGCAATCACTCATCTTTTTACTGTTTCCAAAGTTTTGCTGTTTCCAGAATGCCATATAGTTGGAATCATACAATACACAGCTTTTTCTAAAGCTTTTTTTAATTGAGGTAACATTGGTTTCTAACATTTTGTAAGTTTCATGTGTACAACACTGTATTTCTAATGCTGTGTACACTATAGGGTGTTCACTGCCAAAGACTTAGTTTCCAACTGTCACCATGCAGTTTATCCCTTCTCTGCCTTCCCCTTTTCTGCCTTTGCTGGTTTGATTTGTTCATTTATTTTGTTTGACTGTTTTATTCCACATATGGGTGCAATCATAAGGTATCTGTCTCATTTCACTTATTATAATATCCTCAAGTTCCATTTATGCTGTTGCAAATGCTAAGATTTCATCATTTTAGTATATCAGTGTGTGTGTGTGTAATATCTTCTCTATTCATTCATCCACTGATGGACACTTGGTTTGTTTCCATATCTTGGCTATTGTAAATAATGCTGCAATGAACACTATTAGAATGGCTATTATCAAAAAGGCAAGAAGTAACAAGTGTTGGCAAATGTATGGAGAAAGGGAACCTATATATAGTTTGCATGCTGGAATGAGAATTGGTACAGGCAGTATGGAAAACAGTATGGAGATGCCTCAGTAAATTACAAATAGAACTACCATATGATCCAGCTAACCCAACTCTAGGTATTTATCCAAAAAATATGAAAACCCTAATTCAAAAAGATAGTCTTTTTCTGATTGACTTCTCTCACTTCATAATATACATTTAAAGTATGTCCATGTCTTTTCAAAGCTTAATAGATTATTTGTTTTTAATGCTGAATAATATCCCATTACATGAATGTCAGTTCAGTCAGTTCACTTCAGTCGTTCAGTTATATCTGACTCTCTGCAACCCCATGGACTGCAGCATGCCATGCATCTTGGCCCATCACCAACTCGCGGAGCCTGCTCAAACTCATATCCATTGAGTCGGTGATGCTATCTAAACATCTCATCCTCTGGCGTCCCCTTTTCCTTCCACCTTAAATCTTTCCCAGCATCAGGGTCTTTTCCAATCAGTCTGTTCTTTGCATCAGGTGGCCAAAGTATTGCAGTTTTAGCTTCAGCATTACTCCTTCCAAAGAATATTCAGGACTGATTTACTTTAGGATTGAAAGGTTTGATCTCCTTTCAGTCCAAGGGTCTCAAGAGTCTTCTCCAACACTGCAGTTCACAAGCATCAATTTTTTGGCACTCAGTTTTCTTTGTGGTCCAACTCTCATATCCACAAACGACTACTGGAAAAGCCATAGGTTTGATTATGTGGACCTTTTGTTGGTAAAGTGATGTCTCTGCTTTTTAATACACTGTCTAGGTTGGTCATAGGTTTTCTTCCAAGGAGCAAGTGTCTTTTAATTTCATGGCTGAAGTCACCATCTGCAGTCGTTGGAGCCCAAGAAAATAAAAGTACATCACTGTTTCCCTTGTTTCCCCATCAATGTGCCATGAAGTAACGGGACTGGATGCCATGATCTTCATTTTTTGAATATTGAGTTTTAAGCCAGCTTTTTCATTCTCCTTGCTCACTTTCATCAAGAGGCTTTTTAGTTTCTCTTTGCTTTCTGCCATAAAGGTGGTGTCATGTGCATATCTGAGATTATTGATATTTCTCCTGGCAATCTTGGTTCCAGCTTGTGCCTCACTCAGCCAGGCATTTTGTATGATGCAGAGCAGGATGACAATATACAGCCTTGATGTACTCCTTTCCCAGTTTGGAACCAGTCCATTGTTCCACATCCAGTGCTAACTGTTGCTTCTTGACCTGCATAAAAATTCTAAAGAGGCAGGTAAGATGGTCTGTTATTCCCATCTCTTAAAGAATTGTTCACAATTTATTGTGATTCATATACTCAAAGGCTTTGGCATAGTCAATAAAGCAGAAGTAGATGTTTTTCTGGAACTCTCTTGCTTTTTCTATGATCCAACAGATGTTGGGAATTTGATCTCTGATTCCTCTGCCTTTTCTAAAACCAGCTTGAATATCTGGAAGTTCACGGTTCATGTACTGTTGAAGCCTGGCTTGGAGGATTTTGAGCACGACCTTGCTAGCTTGTGAAATGAGTGCAATTGTGTGGTAGTTTGAGCATTATTTGGTATTGCCTTTCTTTGGGATTGGAATTAAAAAAATGACCTTTTCCTGTCCTGCAGCCACTGCTGAGTTTTCCAAATTTGCTGACATATTGAGTGCAACACTTTGACAGCATCATCTTTTAGGATTTCAAATAGCTTGACTGGAATCCCATCACCTCCACTAGTTTTGTTCATAGTGATGCTTCCTAAGGCCCACTTGACTTGGCATTCCAGGATGTCTGGCTCTGCATGAGTGATCACACCATTGTGCTTACCTGGGTCATGAAGATCTTTTTGGTATAGTTCTTCTGTGTATTCTTGCCATGTCTTCTTAATATCTTCTGCTCCTGTTAGATCCATACCATTTCTGTCCTTTATTGTGCCCATCTTTGCATGAAATGTTCCCTTGGTATCTCTCATTTTCTGGAAGAGATCTCTAGTCTTTCCCATTCTATTGTTTTCTTCTATTTCTTTGTAATGCCTCCTCAGACAACCATTTTGCCTTTTTGCATTTCTTTTTCTTGGGGCTGGTCTTGATCACTGCCTCCTGTACAATGTCATGAACCATCCATTGTTCTTCAAGCATTCTACCAGATCTAGTCCCTTGAATCTATTTGTTACTTCCTCTGTATAATCATAAGGGATTTGATTTAGGTCATACCTGGATGGTCTGTTGGCTAGCCCTGCTTCCTTCAATTTAAGTCTGAATTTTGCAACAAGGAGCTCATGATCTGAGCACTGTCAGCTGCCAGCCTTGCTTTTGCTGACTATACAGAGCCTCTTCATCTTTGGCTGCAAAGAATATAATCAATCTGATTTTGGTATTGAACCATCTGGTGTGTAGAGTTGTCTCTTGTCTTGTTGGAAAGGGTGTTTGCTCTGACCAATGTGTTCTCTTGACAAAACTCTGTTAGCCTTTGCCCTGCTTCATTTTGTACTCCAAGGCCAAACTTGCTTGTTACTCCAAGTATCTTTTGAGTTCCTACTTTTGCATTCGGTCCCATATGATTAAAAGGACATCTTTTTTTTTGGTTTTAATTCTTGAAGGTCTTGTAGGTCATCCTATAACTGTTCAACTTCAGCTTCTTCGGCATTTGTGTTTGGGGCATAGGCTTGGATTACTGTGATATAGAATGGTTTGCCTTGAAAATGAACAGAGATTGTTCTGTCATTTTTGAGATCACACCCATGTACTGCATTTCTGACTCTTGTTGACTATGATGGCTGCTCCATTTCTTCTAAGGGATTCTTTCCCACAGTAGTAGATATAATGGGCATCTGAATTAAAATTGACCATTCTGGTCCATTTTAGTCCACTGATTCCTAAAATGTCCATGTTCACTCTTGCCATCTCCTGTTTGACCACTTCCAATTTACCTCGATTCATGGGCCTAACATTCTAGGTTCCTATTCAATATTGTTCTTTATAGCATCAGACGTTACATCCATCAGCAATCGCATCCACACCTGGGTGTTGTTTTCACTTTGGCTCCCTCTCTTCATTCTTTCTGGAGCTATCATGTGAATGTACCACAGTTTATCTGTTCACCTAATTCAGAACACCTTAGTTTCTTCCAAGTTTTGACAATTACAAATAAAGTTGCTATAAACAACTGTGTACCTATTTTTGTGTAGACATACGTGTCCAACTCCTTTGGGTAAATACCAAGGAGTGTGATTACTGGATTGTATGGTAACAGTATGTTTAGTTTTGTAAGAAACCACCAAACTGTCTTTCAAAGTGGCTGCAACCATTTTGCATTCTTATCAGCAACAGATGAGAGGCCCTGCTGCTCCCAAATCCTCTCCAGTGTGTGGCGTTGCCAGTGTTCCCAGTTTGGGCCATTCTAATAAATGTGTAGTGGTACCTCATTGTTGTTTCAATTTGCACCTCTCTGATGATATTTGATGTGGAGCATCTTTACCTATGTGTCTTTGATGAGTTGTCTGTTAAGGTTTTTGTCCCACTTTAAAATTAGGTTGTTGATTTTTTTATTGTTGAGTGTTAAGAATTCTTTGTATATCTTGGATGATGACTATCCTTTTTTAGAAGCATCTTTTGCAAATATTTTCCTCCAGTCTTTGACTTGTTTTCTCTATTGACACTGTCTTCTGCAGAGCATAATTTTCTAATTTTCATGAATTTCAGCTTGTCAATTATTTCTATCATGGATCATGCCTTTGGTATTATATCTTGAAAAATCACTGCCATAATCAAGGGTAACGAAGTTTTCTTCCTATATCTTCTAGACATTTTATAGTTTTATATTTTACAGTTAGAGATGTGACTCATTTTGAACCATGTGCATGGCCGGTTGTTTCAGCACCATTTGTTTTAAAGACTATCTTTACTCCTTTCCACTGCCTTTGCTCTTTGTTGAAGATCAGCTGACCATATTTATGTGGGTCTATTTACAGGCTCTTTATTGTTCCATTAATTTATTTGTTCTTTCACCAATACCACACTGTCATGATTACTATAACTTTATAATAAGTCTTAAAGTTGGGTAGTATCAGTCCTCCAACTTTGTTCTTCTCCTTCAATATTGTGTTAGCCATTCTGGGTATTTTATCTCGCCACATAAATATTAGAATCAGATTTTCAATATCCACAAAGTAACATACTGGGATTTAGGGTGGTATTGCATTCAACCTACAAATCCAGTCGGGAAGAACTGACGTCTTGACAATATTGAGTCTTCATTGAGTTCAATGAACATGGAATATCTCTATTTATTTAGTTTTCTGATTTCATTCATCAGACTTTTATAATTTTCCTCATAAAGACCTTGTATTAATATGCATTTTGTTAGATTTATACATAGTTAATTCATTTTGGAAGGTACTACTGTAAATGGTATTGTGTTTCTAAATTCAAATTCTACTTGTTCTTTGCTGGAATATAGCAAAGTGGCTGATTTCTGTGTTTTAACTTTGCATACTGCAACCTTGTCGTAATTGCCTATTTGTTCTAGAGGAATATTTTTGCTGTTGATTCTTCTGGATTTTCTACATAGATGATAATGCCATTTGTAAACAAAGACAATCATTTTTTTTCCTGACCAATCTCCTTTTCTTATCTTTTTGCACTAGCTAGAACTTCCAACCTGATAATGAAAAGGAGTTGTAAGAGTGGACATTCTTGCTTTGTACCTAATTTTAGTGGGAAGCCTTTAAGTTTCTCACCATTAATCTGATGTTAGCTGTAGGTTTTTTGTAGATATTCATTATCACTGTGAGGAATTTATCCTCTATTCCTAGTTTACTGAGAGGTTTTTTGGTTCAATCATGAATGAGTATTACACTTTGTCAAATGCTTTTGTCAAATGTATTGAAGTGATCATGTGATCAATCTCCTTCCCTTTGCAATTCTATTAGTTTTTGCCTCATATACATTTTTACTTTGTTGTTAAGGACATAAATGTTCAGGATTGCTATGTCTTGAGGAGCTGACCTCCTTAACCATTACATATAATGCCTTACTTTATCCCTGATAACTCACCTTGCTTTGAAGTCTGCTCTGTCTGAAATGAATACAGCTACTTCTGCTTTCTTTTGCTTGGTGTTAGCATTTTCTCCATCCATTTACTTTTAATCTACCTGAGTTTTTATATTTAAAGTGAGTTTCTTATTGGCCACATACTCATTGGTTTTGTTTTCTGAAAATATTATACTCAACTATTAAACATGCTTACCCATGAGTAGTAGTCTTAAGAGGTTTGTAATATCTTTTACCTTTCCTGCATTTCAGTTTTTATCTACAATAAAACACTTGGGTTTTGAAGCAAAAATAATAAAGAGAAAAAAAATCAGTATCCCTAACCATTCCATAGGAAAGTGTGTCAGTGTCGGATAAAGTGCATTCCTAAATTAAATGATTTAGGTGATAAGGTGGTCACAAAACTAATTTATGAATCTAACTGACAGTACCCATTTAGCAGCTTCAGGGTAAATATAAATGGCTAGGGGAGGGGCTTCCCTGGTGGCTCAGAGGTTAAAGTGTCTGCCTGCAATGCAGGAGACCTGGGTTCGATCCCTGGGTCAGGAAGTTCCCCTGGAGAAGGAAATGGCAACCCACTCCAGTATTCTTGCCTGGAGAATCCCAAGGACGGAGGAGCCTGGTGGGCTACAGTTCACGGGGTTGCAAAGAGTTNTCTGCCTGCAATGCAGGAGACCTGGGTTCGATCCCTGGGTCAGGAAGTTCCCCTGGAGAAGGAAATGGCAACCCACTCCAGTATTCTTGCCTGGAGAATCCCAAGGACGGAGGAGCCTGGTGGGCTACAGTTCACGGGGTTGCAAAGAGTTGGACACGACTGAGCGACTTCACTCAGGGGAGGGGCAAGCATGTCTCTCGAATAAACCTAACGTTTGACAGTCCAATGACATCTCCACGTGCCTGGATTTTAGCTAAAAGTAGTTTTACAACATTCTTTCTGTATTCTCCCAGATAAAGCCCCTTGAATTAAAAGAAGGCTCATCATCTTAACCTCTAAGTTATCCAAGCAATGAAGGCTACAGGGGAGTAAAAGGGTGAGGGTCTGCATGAGAACACCTAGAGCTTAGCTCCACAGCATCCAGTGGGGAAAACCCTCAACAGTGGGATTCACGGTTAAAATTCTGTCACAGGCTCATTCAGGAACAATCAACACATGCATATTAAAACACGACTGAATTGCCTTCATTATGCAATTAAAAGTAATAGAAGGAAAGGAAAATATACACATGTTCAGCACTTTTAGTACAAAAGCAGATCAAGTTCAAAATGGGATGCATTCTTAAGCCAATCAGGGCATATGGGTATTAGTCTGGAAACAGAAAAGCTATTTTTCACTAGGATGCTACAGACTACATTCCAGATACACAGGCCGACATAAGTAACTGAATGAAAGCCAGGAAATTAGGCCTGAACAAATGAGAGATATTTCATATTAAGGATATATTGAGAAATTACTTTGAGCTGACAGAGTACCTGATGAACTATGGACGGAGGTTTGTGACATTATACAAGAGACAAGGATCAAGACCATCCCCATGGGAAAGAAATGCAAAAAAGCAAAATAGCTTTTTTTGTCTGAGGAGGCCTTACAAATAGTTGTGAAAAGAAGAGAAGCGAAAAGCAAGGGAGAAAAGAAAAGATATTCCCATTTGAATGCAGAGTTCCAAAAAATAGCAAGGAGAGATAAGAAAGCCTTCCTCAGAAATCAAAGCAAAGAACTAGAGAGAAACAATAGAATGGGAAAGACTAGAGATCTCTTCAACAAAATTAGTGATACCCCACTCCAGTACTCTTGCCTGGAAAATCCAATGGACGGAGTAGCCTGGTGGGCTGCAGTCCATGGGGTCGCTAACAGTCGGACAGACTGAGCGACTTCACTTTCACTTTTCTCTTTCATGCTTTGGAGAAGGAAATGGCAACCCACTCCAGTGTTCTTGCCTGGAGAATCCCAGGGATGGGGGAGCCTGGTGGGCTGCCGTCTATGGGGTCACACAGAGTCGGACACGACTGAAGTGGCTTAGCAGCAGCAGCAGGGAATATTTCATGCAAAGATGGGCTCGATAAAGGACAGAAATGGTCTGGACCTAACAGAAGCAGAAGATATTAAGAAGAGGTGGCAAGAATACACAGAAGAACTGTACAGAAAGATCTTCATGACCCAGAAAATCACGATAGTGTGATCACTCACCTAGAGCCAGACATCCTGGAATGTGAAGTCAAGTGGGCCTTAGGAAGCATCACTATGAACAAAGCTAGTGGAGGTGATGGAATTCCAGTTGAGCTATTTCAAATCCTGAAAGATGATGCTGTGAAAGTGCTGCACTCAATATGCCAGCACATTTGGAAAACTCAGCAGTGGCCACAGGACTGGAAAAGGTCAGTTTTCATTCCAATCCCAAAGAAAGGCAATGTCAAAGAATGCTCAAACTACTGCACAATTGCACTCATCTCACACAATAGTAAAGTAATGCACAAAATTCTCCAAGCCAGGCTTCACCAATACATGAACCGTGAACTTCCAGCTGTTCAAGCTGGTTTTAGAAAAGGCAGAGGAACCAGAGATTAAATTGCCAACATCCGCTGGATCATCAAAAAAGCAAGAGAGTTCCAGAAAAACATCTATTTCTGCTTTATTGACTATGCCAAAACCTTTGACTGTGTAGATCACAATAAACTGTGGAAAATTCTGAAAGAGATGGAAATACCAGACCACCTGACCTGTCTCTTGAGAAACCTATATACAGGTCAGGACGCAACAGTTAGAACTGCATATGGCACAACAGACTGGCTCCAAATAGGAAAATTAGTACATCAAGGCTGTATATTGTCACCCTGCTTATTTTACTTATATGCAGAGTACATCAGGAAAAACACTGGGCTGGAAGAAGCACAAGCTGGAATCAAGAATGCTGGAAGAAATATCAATAACCTCAGATATGCAGATGACACCACCCTTATGGCAGAAAGTGCAGAGGAACTAAAAAGCTTCGTGATGAAAGTGAAAGTGGAGAGTGAAAAAGTTGGATTAGAGCTCAACATTCAGAAAACGAAGATCATGGCATCTGGTCCCATCACTTCATGGCAAATAGATGGGAAAACAGTGTCGGATTTTATTTTTGCGGGGCTCCAAAATCACTGCAGATGGTGACTGCAGACATGAAATGAAAAGACACTTACTCCTTGGAAGATAAGTTATGACCAACCTAGATAACATATTGAAAAGCAGAGATATTACTTTGCCAACAAAGGTCCGTCTAGTCAAGGCTATGGTTTTTCCTGTGGTCATGTATGGATGTGAGAGTTGGACTGTGAAGAAAGCTGAGCACCAAAGAATTGATGCTGTTGAACTGTGGTGCTGGAGAAGACTCTTGTGAGTCCCTTGGACTGCAAGAAGATCCAACCAGTCCATCCTAAAGGAGACCAGTCCTGGGTGTTCATTGAAAGGACTGATGCTGAGGCTGAAACTCCAATACTTTGGCTATGTCATGCAAAGAGTTGACTCACTGGAAAAGACTCTGATGCTGGGAGGGATTGGGGGCAGGAGGAGAAGGGGACGACCGAGGATGGGATGGCTGGATGGCATCACTGACTTGATGGACGTGAGTTTGGGTGAACTCTGGGAGTTGGGGATGGACAGGGAGGCCTGGTGTGCTGCGATTCATGGGGTCGCAGTTGGACACGACTGAACAACTAAACTGAACTGAACTGAACTGAGATGGAGTTTGGGAAACTAGACCTTTGAAGACATCAGGGAGAAAAGTGTTGAAAATAATATCTGCCAAATGTGTTAGTGCTCCCCAGAGCACATAAGCTAAAAGTAATGGTTGTGTCCATCTTAGTAGCTCTGTAAGAGAATATACATGGCAAGGAAGGCATATATGGCAGGTCACAATGTTGAGATGTGAATGTGTATTTGTTCTCCTTATGTTTTTTCCTTTTCCTTTCCATCAGGTAGCCAGCACCTATAGATACATCCATGGGAGAAAACAATACCATATTTCACTTAGATATATATATATATAGGCAATAAAACTAAAAATATATATATATGTAACAAACTACAAAGGAATGTCTTAAGTATGAAAAACCCAAAATCTTGATAAAAATTATCTCTGGGGAAGAAGGAGACTAACATAATCAGAGAAGACTTCAAAGTGAGCTACAACTACATATGTGATATTTTATTTCTTAATTTGAATATAGAGGAATTTGTTATATTATTTTCTATAAATCTGTGTCTGAAATTTTCAGAACAACCACTCTTTCTCTGAGCTTTTATTCTGCTATAAAAATGATCCATTACTTAGGAATTGTGGAAAATATTGTTAAGTCTAGAAATAAATAGATAATCAGAAACCTACCATTCAGTGATTTAAAAATAATATGTTTGTGAATACTCTAATTGTATTCTCTATGTATGTACACACATATAATGTTTATATATTACATATGAGTCTCATGTTTCTGGAGTCTCAATATTGACTATAAAGATCATGAAATTGGTAATTAAATTTGCCCAGCTCATATCTAACTTTATCTGACATCAAAGCCCATGTTACTACCACTGGCATATATAAACATTTTCTGTTACAGAAGAGATCAATACAAGGGAAATGACTACTCTTGGTCCTATATTAAAAAAATGAATCTAGTATTTAGTACACAGGTGTCCTTATTTCAGTGTGTTATATGGCAGGCCCTTCTTAATATTCTATTATTTTGTACTTTCTTCTTTCTGGGTATCAATGGGTTAATGATATTCCAATGTAAAAATGCGACAGCATCTCAATGGACATGAGTTTGAATAGGTTCCAGGTGATAGTGCAGGACAGGGAAGCCTGGCATGTTGCAGTCCAGGGGTCGGAGAGAGTCAGACACAACTCAGCAACTGAACAACAACGTAAAAATGAAAGATAAAAAAGGAAGAGAAGAAAACATATTGAAAACTAATAGGAGAAGTGATGGCGGCAAAATAGCAAAGAAGCTCCAGGCCCTCATTCACCCACAAAACCTTCCAAAAATGTGAATAGCCAGTGGTAGTGGTTTAGCCACTAGGTCATGTCCAGCTCTTGTGACCCCATGGACTGCAGCTTGCCAGGCTCCCCGTCCATGGGATTTTCCAGGCAACAGTATTGGAATGGCTTGCCATTGCCTTCTCCGGTATGTCAGTACAGATGTGTCCAAAACCACAAACTGTACAACCCCAACAGTGAACCTTAATGTAAACTATAGACTCTGAGTGATAACAATGTGTTAATGTGGGTTGACAAATGTGCCACTCTGGTATGGAATGTTGATAGTGAAGGAGGCTGTGTGCTGGGGACTGGGTCATATGGAAACTCTTAATAGTCTGCTCAATTTTTCTGGGAATCTAAAACTTTTATAAGAAAATGGTCTATTTTCAAATACTTTCAAAGTATTGAAGAGGAGGGAACATTTAAACATTCATTTTGCAAGGCGAGTATTATTCTGATACTGAAACCAGACAAATATACTACAAGAAAAGAATACTTGGCTAACATCCATTATGTTGATACAGATAGCCTTAAAAATTCTAGCAAACCAAATTCAGCAGCACATAGAAGGATTATATATAATGAAAAAGTGAGATTTATTCATGAAATACAGTGTGGTTCAGCATTCAAAAACTAAATAATGTAACATACCACATTGGCAGAATGAAGGTAAAAAACACATATTATCTTAATTCATGTTTAAAAAGCATTTGATAAAATTCAGCACCCTTTCATGATAACAACACTCAGCATTCTAGGAGTAGAAGAAAACCATCTCAACATGTATCTGTGTGTACTTGTACGCCAAAGTAGAAGTGGAAACAGTACTGAGAAAACTAATATCCCCATGCAAAAGAATGAAGTTGGGCATTTATCTTATATTATATTCAAAAATTAACTCAAAGTGAATCAAAGACTTAAATATAAGAGGAAAACTATTAATATAAAACTCAGAAGAAAACATAGGGGAGAAACTTCATGATACTGTATTTGGCAAGTTTCTCAGAAATAACACCAAAAGCACAGGAAACAAATGATAAAATAAACAAATTGAATTTCATAAATATTAACTTTTGTGTTTCTTCAAAGGACACTGTCAACAGAGTGAAAAGGCAGCACACAGAATGGGAGAAAATATTTGCAAATCATATATCCGATAAGAGATTAACATCCAGAACCTATAAGGAATTCCTGTAACAACAACATAATGAACAATTCGATTAAAAACTGGGGAAAGAACTTGAATACACATTTTCCAAAGAATATGTACAAACAGCCAGCCAATAAGCACTTGAAAAGATGCTCAACAACACTAATCATTAGGGAAATGTGAATCCAAACCACACTGAGAACAACCTTACACCCATTAGTATGGCTATTAATTAAAAAAACACACAGAATAGATGTTTTTTTAAAAAGAAGATGTCCATATGGCTAACAGGCACATTAAAAGACATTCAACGTCACTAATCATTAGAGAAATGCACCTCAAAACCACGATTAAATATCACCTCACACCAGTCAGAATGGTTATCTTCAAAAAGTTTACAAATAACAGATGCTGGTGAGGATGTAGAGAAAACGGAACCCTTGTGCACTACTGGTATGGATGTAAATTGGTGTATCCACCTTGGAAAATACTATCAGTTCAATTCAGTTGCTCAGTTGTGTCCGACTCTTTGCGACCATCAAAAAGTCTACAAATAACAGATGTTGGTGAGGATGTAGAGAAAACGGAACCCTTGTGCACTGCTGGTATGGATGTAAATTGGTGTATCCACCTTGGAAAATACTATCAGTTCAGTTCAGTTGCTCAGTTGTGTCCGACTCTTTGTGACCCCATGAATCACAGCACGCCAGGCCTCCCTGTCCATCACCATCTCCCGGAGTTCACTCAGACTCACGTCCATCGAGTCAGTGGTGCCATCCAGCCATCTCATCCTCTGTCATCCCTTTCTACTCCTGCCTCCAATCCCTCCCAGCATCAGAGTCTTTTCCAATGAGTCAACTCTTCGCATCAGGTGGCCAAAGTACTGGAGTTTCAGCTTCAGTATCATTCCTTCCAAAGAAATCCGAGGGCTGATCTCCTTCAGAATGGACTGGTTGGATCTCCTTGCAGTCTCTCAAGAGTCTTCTCCAACACCACAGTTCAAAAGCATCAATTCTCAGCGCTCAGCTTTCTTCACAGTCCAACTCTCACATCCATACATGACACTGGAAAAACAATAGCCTTGACAAGACGGACCTTTGTTGGCAAAGTAATGTCTCTGCTTTTGAATATGCTATCTAAGTTGGTCATAACTTTCCATCCAAGGAGTAAGTGTCTTTTAATTTCATGGCTGCAGTCACCATCTGCAGTGATATTGGAGCCCCCCAAAAATAAAGTCTGACACTGTTTCCACTGTTTCCCCATCTATTTGCCATGAAGTGATGGGACCAGATGCCATGATCTTCGTTTTCTGAATGTTGAGCTTTAAGCCAACTCTTTCACTCTCCTCTTTCACTTTAATCAAGAGGCTTTTTAGTTCCTCTTCACTTTCTGCCATAAGGGTGGTGTCATCTGCATATCTGAGGTTATTGATATTTCTCCTGGCAATCTTGATTCCAGCTTGTGCTTC
>SJYX01023142.1:126156-175567 GCA_006410675.1 Oreotragus oreotragus
CATAGGAACCTGGAATGTCAGGTCCATGAATCAAGGCAAATTGGAAGTGGTCAAACAGGAGATGGCAAGAGTGAGCGTCAACATTCTAGGAATCAGTGAACTAAAATGGACTGGAATGGATGAATTTAACTCAGATGACCATTATATCTACTACTGCAGACAGGAATCCCTCAGAAGAAATGGAGTAGCCATCATGGTCAACAAAAGAGTCCGAAATGCAGTCCTTGGATGCAGTCTCAAAAATGACAGAATGATCTCTGTTCGTTTCCAAGGCAAACCATTCAATATGATGGTAATCCAAGCCTATGCCCCAACCAGTAATGCTAAAGAAGCTGAAGTTGAACAGTTCTATGAAGACCTATAAGACCTTTTAGAACTAACCGCCCCCCCCCCCCAAAGATGTCCTTTTCATTATAGGAGACTGGAATGCAAAAGTAGGAAGTCAAGAATCACCTGGAGTAACAGGCAAATTTGGCCTTGGAATACGGAATGAAGCAGGGNAAAGAAGCTGAAGTTGAACAGTTCTATGAAGACCTATAAGACCTTTTAGAACTAACCGCCCCCCCCCCCCAAAGATGTCCTTTTCATTATAGGAGACTGGAATGCAAAAGTAGGAAGTCAAGAATCACCTGGAGTAACAGGCAAATTTGGCCTTGGAATACGGAATGAAGCAGGGCAAAGGATAGTAGAGTTTTGCCAAGAAAATGCACTGGTCATAGCAAACACCTTCTTCCAACAACACAAGAGAAGACTCTTCACATGGACATCACCAGATGGTCAACATCAAAATCAGATTGATTATATTATTTGCAGCCAAAGATGGAGAAGCTCTATACTGTCAGCAAAAACAGGACTGGGAGCTGACTGTGGCTCAGATCATGAACTCCTTATTGCCAAATTCAGTCTTCAATTGAAGAAAGTGGGGAAAACCACTAGACCATTCAGGGATGACCTAAATCAAATCCCTTATGATTATTAGAGTCATTAAAAATGTCATTAAAAAACAATCCTACAAGATACATGGAATAAATTAGAAACAATTAATGGAAAAAATGGAAATTGTGTTTAAATGAATGAAATAGAGGCTCAAAGTTGCTTTTAGTAAGAGAGATGCAAATTAAAAATACCATCTTACCAATGTAAGATGCCATCTCTAAACGATTAGACTGGCAAATCCAAAAGATTATCAACAAACTCTTTCAATAAGAATATATAAAAAAAAAAACATGTCCTTTCACAATCTGCTCATGGGGATGCAAAGGTTATGATTACTGTAGTAGTCTTAATATTTTTTTTTCCAAAAATATCAGATTCTAACTTTTGGAACCTATAGATCTTACTATATTTGGAAAAAGGGTCTTTGCAAATGTGATGAAGTTAAGGATTTTGAATGGAGAGATTATCCTGATTATCCAGGCCCTAAAGGCAGTCACATGAGCCCTTAAAACAGAGATACCAAGGAAGAGTCACAAAAAGAGAAGGCAATATGACTAGGAACGCAGTTTGAAGCAATGCAGACACAAGCTAAGGAATGTCAGCACCAAGAGAAGCTTGAAGAGGCAAGGAACAGATTCTTCTCTAGAACCTCCAGAAGGAGTGTCATGCTGCTGATACCTTGAGTTTGGCACAGTAGAACTAATTTCAGACTTCTGACTTCTAGAACAGTGAGTGCATTAATTTCTGTTTTTTATACATACTAGGTTTGTAGTCATTTCTTACAGTAGCTGTAGGAAAGTAATGCAACCACTATAAAGGGGAATTTGCTTATACCCAGCAAAATTATATATGTCTTATGCTTTGACTAAGAAATCCCATATCCAGAAACATTATATCTATATGCTATAGATATATGGGTAATGACACGAAAAGATGACAGCTATTAATACAGAAATTCCTTGAATAACTATTTGTATCAGAAAAAACAGAAGCAACTTAAACACCCATCAACTGTGCATTGGATGAACTATCACACAACCACGGTATATACTAAGGAGGCTTAAAGAGCAATTATTAATATCTCCACATAAAGCAACAGTGGGGCTTCTGGAATACACTGCTAAGAGAAAAAGTCAGTGCATACAGACCATGGTATTTTTTAATCTAAGAATTGGGGGAATGCAAATACAGTTGACCCTTGAACAGCACAGAAGCTAGGGGCACTGACCGTCCACACAGTCAAAAACTGGCATATAGCTCACAGTTGGCTCTCCATATACTCAATTCCTCCACTTCCACGGGTCCTCCATATCTGTGGTTTTGTATCTGTGGTTTAACCAACTTTAGATCAAGTAGTACTGCAGTATTTACTATTGAAAAAATCATGTATAAGTGGACAAAACTGTACTGTTCAAGGGTCAACTGTATATACACTTTTACTTATATTAAAAAATAAGAGGAATGGACTTTTGCTTGGGGACAAGATTTAATAGACATACTTATTTTCATTAATTTTGCTAGATACAGTTAAAAATCCTGGATATTATAGGTAAAACAAATATAAGAAGCCTCTGAAAAGTTAAAAGAAAAAAGGCAGACTGGTGTGAGACTTTGGGAAACAAGTAACAAGGCAGTGAATTCCCTCGGCTTTGTTTTCGCCTCATACGTGTCAGACGGGGTGCTGGAGAAGCAGGAGACCCTAAAATACCAACAGGAAAACACAAAAAGAGCTCCAAGGAGTCTGCTATATCTAGATAAAGAACCAGAAAGGGGGTAACCTAGCAAGAAAGAAAGCTTTTAGAAAACAACTTCCCTAACATCACAGAGTAAAGGCACCCTGTGCCCTCACCATGGCAGCAAAGACTTGACAATGTGGATTCCATGCTTACTTGACTGTAACCAGGTTCTCCTCCCTACTCTTTGGGGTGGTATCAGAGAAGACCCCATGGGAAAGAAGGACTTTCATCCCCACCTGGTGGAAATGAGCACTCACCCCACCTGTGGTGGCAGAGGAAGCCAAGCAGGGAGCTTGATTTCCACCCACACTCAGTGAAAAGGAGGCTCCCCTTCCCCTCCTCTCTAGTGGAAAGGAAAGCACCCTTGGTGGAAAGGAAAGCACCCTTCCCCCTCTGGGCTGGTGTCACCAGAAGCCAAATGGGAAAGTGTGACTTTCATGGCCATCCGTTGATGAGGAGGTCTCCTCCCCTCTACAGTGTCAGGGGAGGCCATAAGGAGGGCAGGTAGGAAGCGCCTTCCCACTCCTACCTGGGTGGTGTCGGTGGAGGCCTGGTGGGCAGAGAAACCCTTTTCCACCAGCAGTAGTGACATGGAACACTTCTTTCACCCCCACGCCTGCCCCATCCCCCATGTTAGTAGAGGCTGAGCGGGGAAATCCCCACCTGGCAGTAATAAACACCCCCTCCCCCAACGTGGTGTCAGTGGAGGCCACTTGGGGGACAGCAAGGAGGTGTGCTCCTTCTCCAAGCCAGGGTAGTGTAGGGCGAGGCCTGGTGGGGGGTTCCAAACACTTATGAGGCATCCCTTCCCCTCCCATTCTACCCTCCAACTCTTGAGTCACAGGAAAATGGTAAATCTGGACTTTCATCCCCACCTGCTTTTATACATTGTTACAAGTTTCATCCCTAACTGGTATGGTGTCATAAGAGACTTACTAAAACTGAATGTTTGAATAAGACACATAGACTTATAACATCAGTTCAGTTCAGTTCAGTCGCTCAGTCATGTCTGACTCTTTGCGACCCCATGAATCCCAGAACGCCAGGCCTCCCTGTCCATCACCATCTCTCGGAGTTCACTCAGACTCACATCCATCAAGTCCATGATGCCATCCAACCATCTCATCCTCGGTCGTCCCCTTCTCCTCCCGCCCCCAATCCCTCCCAGCATATACCCTAAATATCCTAGCTATTATCAAAACTCTTTTCTATCGAAAAAATTTTTTAAAAATCTTAATTGAGCAAATAAAGATAATCAACAGACAGCAATGTCAAGATAACAGTAGATGTTGGAATTTTCTAACAAGAATTTTAAAGTAATCATCATAAAAATATTTCAAAACGTTTAACTGAGCATTAATAAACATGTTTGAGACAAATGAAAAAAGAAGTCTCAGC
Organism: Oreotragus oreotragus; assembly: GCA_006410675.1. Taxonomy (NCBI): domain Eukaryota; kingdom Metazoa; phylum Chordata; class Mammalia; order Artiodactyla; family Bovidae; genus Oreotragus; species Oreotragus oreotragus. Next base: position 130,227 of record SJYX01023142.1, read on the forward strand.
AAAGAAATGGAAAATACACAGAAGAACCAAATGGAAATTTCAGAACTGAAACATACTAAAATAGAAACTCAGTGGATGGCTATAACAACAGAATGGAGAGGAAAGTTAACATGAAGGTAGAACAACAGCCATAACTCAATTTAACAACAGAGAAAAATAGGCTAAAAGATATAGAACAATGCCTCAGGGACCTATGGGATTATAAACAAAAGATGATATTCATGTCATTTTTTTTCTTGGAAGGAGAGGAGAAAAACTGCATGGGAAAAGAAGTATGTGAAGAGATAATGGCTCACAAATTTCAAATTGAGCAAAAGACTTAAACCTAGAGGTTCAATAAGCTGAGTAAACTCCCAAAAGAATTATTCCAAAGAAATCCAGAAAGACACACATCATGATCAAACTTCAGAAAGTTAAAGACAACCCCCCCCCAAAAAAAAAACCCCACCAAAAAAGGTGAAAGCAGGGAGAGAGAAATGATGCATTACCTAGAGGGAAAAATAATTCAAATAACAGTAAGTTTTTCATCAGAAACCATGGACTATAGAAGGAAGTGGCACAATATTTTTTCAAGTCCTGAAAGAAAAGAACTGTTAACCTAAAATCCTGTATCTGGTGGTTATGTTATCCTTCAGGAAAGGAATGATATACAAAGACACTGTAAGGTAAAGGAAAATGAAGAGAATTTATTACCAGCAGATGTAAACTAAAAGAATAGCTAAAGGAAGCTCTCAAAACAGAAAGGAATTGATAAGAGAAGTACTCTTGGAACATCATTAAGGAAGAAAGAAAAATGGAAGGAACAAAGACATGAATCAACATAGTAGCTTTTCTTTCTCCTCTAGAAAGCCCTAAAATTCTATTAAATGGTTGAAGCAAAAAGTACTACATTATGTGATGTGGGTCTCAATGAATGTAGAGAAATTACTGAAGACTATTTTACTACAAAGGCCTCCCCTGATGGCTCAGTGGTAAAGCATCCACCTGCTAATGCAGGTGATGCAGGTTCGATCCCTGGGTCAGGAAGATCCCCTCGAGAAGGAAATGACAAGTATTTTTGCCTGGGAAATCCCACAAGCAGAGTAGCCTGGTGGGCTACAGTCCATGGGATCACAAAACAGTCAGACCTGACTTAACATCTAAACAACAACAAAAGGTGGGTAAGTTGGGCATGCAGGTACTCACCGTTATTTGAGCTACCTGTTACCCATGTAGACATGAATCAGTGAATGAAGGCTCCGGAGTCGGTGATGGACACAGAGGCCTGGTGTGCTGCAGTCCATGGGGTCACAAGAGTTGGACACAACTGAGCAACTGAACTGAACTGAAGATAAGGGCACAAATATTCTCCAGATTCTAAATGATAATTAAGATCTGTACATTAGCCCCATGAACATTCACTTATTTTGGTATCATGCTCTTTCTTCTGCCCTTATAAAATATATCTATTGGAATGCAATGCTTTTCAGATGTTTCAAATCTATTCTAACACCACCAACTACATACTGTAAATCCACTCCCTGGTTATTAAATGCTTCTGTTCTATGGTTAAGGGACTCAGGGCAGCCCAAGAATTCTACCCAGCACTTTCATTAATCCCTATCTTCAGTAAGTTGGCAGAGAGATGAACTGAGACAAAGGATGGGCATTACAGGCCCACATGGTAAAACTACTGAAGCTCTCCAAAAAGGATCCAAAGTGATGGAGCCAACTGTGTATGAAAGAACATGTATAAGACAACATGGTTGAGATCCAGAAACAAACCAGTATACCACAGGAGAAATCCTGTGCAGAGATTCCACTGAACAGAGTTTGAAAAGCTCCAGAAGTATGGATGATAGTACACTGAAGTATGCTGAGCCCGTGTGTCTACAACAGCAGAGAGTCACCCAAGCATAAAGCGGGAGTGGTTTTGTCCAAAAAAGACAAATATGTTTGGAGCAGGGGTCAGATCTTAACTCTGCTGAAATGATGAGTGCAAAAAAAAATGTTTTTTGAAAAAGCCTAAACTTGTCACAGCAGTGTGGTATGATACACGTCACTGAGCTGATGAAAGGAGTTGAGACAACAAAGGAGGAGAAAAGCCTGAATGAGCTCAGGGACAATGCAGAGATTAGAACAAACCAGAACTTGGGGAGACCTAACAGGTGGACAGACTGTTCTGGTTAGGAATGTGACTCCAGGAGGCAGGTAAGACTTCACTGGCAGATGGAGTCCGTGGGACCAGGGGTCAGAGAGAAATTAAAGAGGGTATAGGGTTTTCCGAAGGCATAGGGGATCTCTTAGTCATGTCTTGATGTCTGCTTCTTTAAAGGAGGCTCAGGGAACTGAGCATTGGCTCACCTTCCCTACTGTCAGTGGACTGGTCCTTCTCTGCCCTGTAAACCAGTGACAGACATGCGGGGCACTTTACTCCTTACCAATGTTGTACACCATTTCAGTGTTTAAAGGGGCTGTGTAGTGTCCCATGGAAGCAAATATGGTCCTTCCCCAATCAGTCCTGCACCCAGATGGCCTCAGATCCCTGGAGTGCCCCATCAGTTACCTCTGAGCCTGTCTGCTCACCTGGCACCCCCACTCTTCACTGCAGTCAGGATGGTCTCCCATCCCTTCCTTTCCATCTAGCCCCCTTAGGTCCTGCCCACTATCCCAGGCCCAGCTCCTCTTTCAGGAGTTTCTGATGACTCCAGTGAGCCCTTCCTCCTCTTTTTAAATTAAAGGGGTTCTACAGAGTTGACCCTAGAGAAAGAAATGGCAACCCACTCCAGTATTCTTGCCTGGGAAAGCCCATGGGCAGAGGAGCCCAGCAGGCTACAGTCCACAGGGATGCAAAAGAGTTGGGCATGACTTAGTGACTAAAAAACAACAGAGGTGACCACAACACCACAGGATCTAGAATGCGTGAAACCATAAACATCACCTCTGTATTTCATGAGTCACTGGTGACACATGCTTCTTAACACCTGTGTGCAGGCCACATGAGGGGAAGGAGCTCAGCCTGGGTGGCTCAGGCTCCAGGACCCAGAAAGAGATCCTGATTCTTGCCCCAGTAACCTTCCCTGCCACTCCAGTCACCTCTCTCTAGAACTTCCAGTAGGTCCCAGACCCCTGGTCATGTGCATGCCTAATATGAGCACAGAGGGCAACAATACAAGATGGGAAAAGCACTATTATTCACTGGAAAGGATGAAGATTTTTTCCCAACTCAGCTCCATTACACTGCAGATCACAGAGACAGTGCTGAAATTTCTGTGTAATATAGCAAGTGTGTGTTCCCTTCCTGTGCTTATATCTCCAAATGCTCATTCAAATGTACTAATGCTATCGAGATTAAGAAACAACAACCCTGCCAAAGATCAGAAGTTAGGATAGGAAGGAAACAAACACTGATGTTGTGGATGATGTGCCAAATACTGTGCTGGGATCTTGATGAAATTTTCCCCTTGAACTCCTCACATCACTCCCTTGAGTGTAAGGACCCAGAGACAGACACACAAACATACATATAAATAAATATGTATACACACACACACACACATACATATATATGCATATACAGATGTGTGTATATGTGAATGTGCATGTGCACACATGGTGTATATTAAACAAATTAGCAATCTGGGGGATAAAAACATTCGTGTGTGTGTGTGTAGTGCCAACATGCAGAAAAATATCATAATTTGTTTAGATAAGTTCTCTTATGGAATAAAAGGATATAGCAATGTATGGGAAAAATAATCATCCCTTTACGGATAGTAATTATCTCTAGGAGAGAAGGAAGGGGATACAATCAGGTAGGGGTAAAGTTTTTTCTTAATCTGGATGGATTTTATAATTCTATGCTTTTATTCTGAAATCCTTCATAAGTAGTAGCACTTTTAGGCGATACAGTTCTGTATCACAAATGTAATACATACTCCACTTAGCAGATGTTTAATATTTTGAGTCAAGTGCAGAGTTTAAAAGTATCCATACCCAGCAATTCCCATCATCATTGAAATTCACACTATGCTATTTCAACCCATTATTCTCCTCTGCGTGAACAGAGGCAAATGTCATATACCTGTATCATATACAAATTTCTTATAACTATTATCTTACTCTATATACAGTTAATTATCTTCTATTGTTGTTATTTTGGTTTTGCTTTTATCTTAATTCTTGTTTGGCATGCTAGCACGTAGAGAAAGTATTGTGATTAAATGACAAGGTGCAAGATAAGATTTAACTATGATTTTTAGTGAAGGCTTTACCAGTTGACCCAGCCCCAACTTTTAAACAATATATCTGATTGGAAATGCCATACCTGTAGTATACTAAATAATGTTACACATCTGAGTCTGCTCATGAGCTTTCTATAGACTTCCTTTTATCTGCCATTGATCCAATAGTTATAAAATCACATTCTGTGGATTACTGTAATGCCAGGCAGTATAATCTTCCCTCCTATCATTCACCCTTTGGATGGGTGTTAGGAACAATAACAATAATAATAAGCAAAAATAAAAGACACCAATGATCATAGAACACATAGCAAATTGCTAGCTTAAGATTATGCAATCAGAAAGCAATGGCTCCCAGTGTCAAATCTTAGTCCTTCTGACTTCAAAGCCCATGCCCCTAACCACTGTTTCTATATATAGTGCCCTTCTATATTAGGGCTGAGGTTAGCACGGGAGAAGGGACTCACCCAAGGTCCTGTGCTCAGTTGATAGGTCTGGCTACTGGGACATAGGTATGATGATTCTCATCTTCTGTCTAGCAGACCCATCCATTATTATTCTTTCTCTTCTGCACTATTTCTTCTTCCTGGGGGTCAATAAGAAATTGCTCCACTCTGATCAAACTAGAAGGAAAATAAGCAGAAAGGAAAACATGTGGGAAAAAAATGATGAGATGGGACCAAAGTTCACTTCTTACTGCTACAATTCCAGATACTGATTCAAATCTTCTGTTTTACGGGAAAGAGGAGACAAGATGGGCTAGGAGTAGTATATCTCAAGTCCTACTAAATGCCGGGCATTCTTGGGATTTTTTTTTTGCCTTTTCTTCTTACAAGATTAGAAATAAGCACCCTTAGTCCCATTTTACAGATGGCCAACCTCAGATTCAGAGGTATGTAAAATTTTCGGGGTCAAATGTCTACTATTTGCCCTCTACACAGATCAACCAACAGCCGCTTGATTAGATAACAGAATTCCAGGGATTAGAGACTGATAGTGGAAAACTGGCCTGATGTGGAATCTGGGTTGTGTCATGCTCCCCATTGGACATGAAGATGATGGTGGGGATGAAATTATATTCCATGAGCCAAAATAGATTTTTAGAAATAGAAACAAATAGCTTCTGAAAAATAGATAACTAAATAATAAGTATAGTGTAGTTCTAACTCTCTTTAACAAATTCATATGTATTTAAAAGAGGGAGAGGATGTATACTTATTTGTGCTTCCTGCATTTACATCTCTTTTATTTATTAATGTGTATTGTCTACAGTGTGCCAGGCCCTGTCAGTCCAATTCCACAGCTGCATCCCACACCTTCCCTCTTGATTTCTAGACCTGCATAACTGCAAATGTGCACAGGGAACAAGATGGATGTTAGGGCCCACCTGAAACAGATTCCTTTCCAAGCGAGTGTAATCTTAGCTTCATTCTGAATCCTGGAAATCAAACATGTAAACAGGAAATGATGGCGTTGAGTGGGGAGAGTTTGTCACCTTGGGAAACTGAAACATTTTATAATCCTCAAGTCTGTCTTTTTGCATAGGACTAAGGGGGTACTACCTTCTAACAGGATCTCACTCTCAGATAAAGACTGAAGGATGTAGTGACTGTTCTGTGATTTCCATCTTGGTTCTCCTCATGGGCATGAACTAGAGTTTTACTTTCTCTTTACTCCTTGGCTAAGTCTGGTGACAGATTTCAGAACTGGTTTTGTGTCTTATGCCTAGGTTGCTCAGTTGAGTCAGACTCTTTGCAACCCAACAGACTATAGCCCACAAGGCTCCTCTGTCCATGGGATTCTTCAGGCATGAATGCTGGAGTGGGTAGCTGCCGGGAGCCAGCATGAGGAATCCCACCCATGGCAAAGGTCATGAGGAAAGAGGCTTGACATTATGCAAAGGTGGGATCAGGCCTCAGGGGTCCCCCTGGAGATTCTCGAGCATCTACCCCCAAAACCAAAGTCTGCCTACCTTACTGCATTATGCTTTCACCTACACTTCTGACATTACAGGGGGCTATCTCCCACCACCTCTCTCTGAAAAGGACTTACTTAAGACTCCAGTTAATAAATCTCCTGGGTGTGACAAGAGTGTTTCAGTTCAAAAACTCCTCTGATGGCTCTCTAGCCTGCCTGACAGGTTTATCCAGGCCACATGTGATTGTTTACAGCCTCCCAACCATAAGAGGCTTTAAACTTTCTAAAAACAGATTCTTTTGAGAAGTTAGAAAATTATTAGTATGGTATTAGTGAGTTAGTTAGAAATTATGTTGGTGAAGGGTTTCATTGCTGAGTTAATGATTGCTGCCAGGCCTCGATATCCTTAGGCACCTGGGAGTATGTTAATCGATGTAAGTGGAATGTAGAAAAAGAAATATAGTAGTTTTGATGTTAGCAATACTAGACTTTTGAGTTAATGAAATTTCTCTTTTGTTATAGATCACTGTACTCCTCTTTTTTTTTGTTATAAATCATTGTGTTCTTGCTATGTAAGAATGTAACTTTATCACTATCTTAAGACTAAGTAGATCTTAAGGGGAAACAAGTTTTCTGATAGAGTAACCTTTATCAATAGAAAGAAAGGTGGGGCCATAAAATGTTAATCAGTCTCCAGACCAGAAGATATTGTGAACAAATGTAAGACCCTTGTAGGAACAAAGATATGCTGAGAACACTGTCTTTAGATAAGGGTCGGAGCAGCTGACCCTGCGTGACTCTGTTTCTTACATTTATCTCTTTGTACAACTAAAAGTATAAAAGCAGACCCAGAAAATAAAGAAATGGACCAGTTCCTGGAAAGACTGGTTTCCCCCGTGTGGTCTTTTCTCGTTCTCTTCTTTTCTGGATGAATTCCCATCTGGAGTGTGGAGGCTTGCCAAGCCTACTAATTTTGCCTGGGCTTCTAAGATCTGAAGGGGGGGCACTTTGTGTCCCCACTCCTTTGGGAGATGGGAAGATGCCTGTGGCCTACGTAGGTGGTGCAAACTCTTTGTCTCGGAGTTTTATTGGTTCTCCACATAAACCAAGTTATTCAGCCTCTTTTCTCCACTAATTTTCCTACTACACTATTCTTTCCTAATCTCTCTTTATATCTCTAATTAAATAGTTCTTTCCTAGACACTGACTCCGTCCCCGCTTCGAATTCCCTGGATCCACCGGGGCTGGACCCTGGCAGGTAGCCATTCCCTCCTCCTGGGGATCTTCCCAACAAAGGGATCGAACCTGGGTCTCCTGCATCTAACACTTATGCCTAGGAGGGTGGTCTCTCCCATTTAGTCATCTGAGAGGTTCATGTGACATGACATGGAGTTTATACTTCAATTAAGGCCTTCTCTACCAGTAAGCAGGCCTGAACCAAGTTCCACAGGAGACAGAAAGGAGTAGAGACCAAGTTCTCAGATACAAGCAGAAAAATGGAACCTTGTTCTAAACATTTAATTCTTCTGATTTAGTGAGACAGTTTTTGTAGACTTCTCACATGATAGACACCTCCCCTCAGCATTCCCCTTATGCCCAACATCCCAAAATGATCTAAATTCTCTCTTCTATCTTGTTTATTAAAGTACACCCTTGGAGAAATTCTTTTATGACTTGATAGTAGAGAAAAACTTGAATAATTATGACATAAATTCCAGAAGTAACAAGAGGAAACAGTGATATGTACAATTTTCTTTTTCATTGAAAACTGAATGCTTAAAAACCTCATAATCAAAGAAAAATGAAAAATTTTCAACTGGGAAAAATATTTGGAATTTAGATAATAAACAGTTATATCCCTAATACATAGACATCTTATGAAAAAGTGAGGTAAAAGACAACAACAAAGAAAAAAGGGGGCAATAGATACAAGTAGGTATTTCACTGAAAAGATGCAAATACAAGAATAAAAAAATTATTTAAACATACAAAAAATGCTCAACCTAACTCATGATAAAAAATGAAAAGAAAAATAACTATAATGAGATACCTCTTACCAATTACATAATCTGTGAAGAAATAGACATCCTCATATATTGCTGGTGGTAATGTAAAGTGATAACTGCCTATAAAAAGGATTTGATGCAATCTAGTAAAATTACATAGGTAATCATTCTTGGAACCAATGTCTTTTAAGAAGTTATCCCCTCCAAAACAATGCAAAAATACAAAAAGTCATAGTAAGTACAAGGCCATTCCTCATAGAACAATCCCTAACAACAGAAGATGAGCAACAAGACAAATGCCCATCAATAAGGAGCTAGTTGAGTAATCTGAAGTACATCTGTATTGGAGAGTACTACGCAGACATAAAAAGCAAAGAGGATTCCCTCTCTAGAGTGTTATGGAGTGATCACCAGGATATATTTTTAAGTGAAGAAACCAAGGTACAGGAAAAATGTATAGATCTGCTGCTGTCTAATATGGTAGTCACTAGCCACAACCAGCTAGATACATTTAGTTTTTTTTTTAATTAATGAAATTAAGAATTCAGTCATTCAGTTGTACTGGTCACATTTTAGGTGCTCAGCAGCCACTTGGTGCTAGTGGGTTTACTGTTAGTGCAGATACAGGACATTTTCACTTCTGCAAAAATTTCTATTGGACAGTACTGGTGAAGAATGTACCACCTTTTACATGTGGATAGGGAAAGAAACTAATATACATATTTCATTTGCTTGTATATTTAAAATATAGTAAATTAAAAATGGACAAAAATAATTACATATAAGCAGATGGAGGAGTAGCCCATGATGGAAGGCAATGATGTGTATTCTCTTAAAAATATAATATATATGATAAAAATGTGTACCTATAAAGGAACAGAAGAGCAGCCCAGGATGCAAGCCAATAATGTAGATTATCTTAAACATGAAACCTATGTTTACTGGCTCCATGTGCTGAAAAGGATAAGAAACAATGACCAACTCAGTAGCAATGTTCAATTCTCATCCTAGATTAAATTATCTGAAAACATTTCCCATTGAAAGGAACCAGATTTCTTTTCAGGTCTGGGTAGGGATTATACCAGAGGAGTCTAGACCAAGCTCTCACACCAGAAAGCACATCAGAAGACTCAAGCCAACCTGAAGACACTCCTACTGGACAAAGAGAACAATTTGAACATCAAAAAGATTAAGGACTACAATGGGTTAAACCACATCAACTATGCAAGCATCTGTGAGCTCAGAATGGCACTTAAAACAAACAAACAAACTTGCTGCTCACCTTTGGTGGAGAAGGCAATGGCACCCCACTCCAGTACTCTTGCCTGGAAAATCCCATGGATGGAAGACCCTGGTAGGCTGCAGTCCATGGGGTTGCCAAGAGTCGCACAAGACTGAGCGACTTCACTTTCACTTTTCACTTTCATGCATTGGAGAAGGAAATGGCAACCCTCTCCAGTGTTCTTGCCTGGAGAATCCCAGGGCCGGGGGAGCCTGGTGGGCTGCCGTCTATGGGGTCGCACAGAGTCGGACATGACTGAAGTGACTTAGCAGCAGCAGCAGCAGGGAAAGAACTCATTATTCTGAAAAGTGGAAATAATGCAAAAGAATTATACATACATTCCTCTTACCTTCCTGTGTGTACCAAATCTTGCTAGAATTCCACCTAATAAATGCAGAAGAAAGTGTAGAATTAAAATATCACCTTTCTGCAAACTTTAATGATATGCAGATCTAGGAATGCTCTTCAGAGGCTGAAAATAATATGTAATGAAAAGCAGATGCAAAATTTGAAAATGGATGGGTCAGGCTGACAAGATTTAAAACCTGGTGATCAATATCAACAACCCAGGAGAGACAACCAGACAAGATGAGCCCCCAGGTGTAATGTGACAGGAAGTACAACAACATATCTGAGGTACTCTTGCCAAAAAACCTGAATCTGATAAAGCCTTCAAATCTACTTCCAATTTAAAGGAAATAGGAGGGGGCTAGTGGAGAAGGCAATGGCACCCCACTCCAGTACTCTTGCCTGGAAAATCCCATGGACAGAGGAGCCTGGTAGGCTGCAGTCCACGGGGTCACAAAGAGTCAGACACGACTGAGCGACTTCACTTTCATTTTTCACTTTCATGCATTGGAGAGGGAAATGGCAACCCACTCCAGTGTTCTTGCCTGGAGAATCCCAGGGATGGGGGAACCTGGTGGGCTGCCATCTAGGGGATCGCACAGAGTCGGACATGGCTGAAGTGACGCAGCAGCAGCAGTGGAACATAATACATAACACAAAAGGGATACAATCAGCAGAATCCAGAAAGCAAACTCCACAGGACAAAAGTTAAGTTTGCTAAATAAACTGGAAGGTTAAAAAAAGAGGATAGACATTCTTTAGACAAAAAAAAAAAAAAGATTTCAGAGAAGTAAAAATTAATATCACACAAGCTACTACCACAATGCACTAGAAGAACAAGAATGAAAAAGATGGAAAATACCAAGTGTTGGCAAGGATGTGGAACAAATGAAACTCATAGCCTGCTGTGGGGGGATTTAGATTGGAGCAACAGCTTTGAAAAACTCATTGAAAGTATCTACTGAACTGAACATACACCTGCCCTTTGACTCAGAAATACATACTATGTTAGTATGTTAGGTACATACTCAGGAAATGAAAAAAAATGTCCATTCAAGAAAGTTCACAGCCCTATTATTCAACAATAAATTAAAAAACTGGAAAATACCCAAATCTCCATAACAGATTAAAATATTGTGAAATATCCACACAATGTATTTTGTTTTTACAACTATTCCATTTTCGTTTTTCTTAAAACTAGTATGTAACAGAATGACTCCTAAAGCATAATTTCCACAGAAAGTGATATGATCCTGCCTAACCTCAACCACCATGGACTGAGATAGTTCAAAAAGGTCTTTTTTCTTCTTCCTAAGTGTACTGGTTCAGAGTGTGGGCTCTAGAGAAAGTCTTGCCACTAGTTCTGCCACTTACAAACTGTGTGAGTTTGAATAACTTTATTTCACCCTACACTCAGTCAGTTGTCTCATCTGCAAATCAAGATTTTTTATAGTACTGATAGTAGAAGAAAAAAGTTTTTTAAAAATAATTGCCTTGTGTTTTGGTTTTTATAAGGACAAATGATCAAGAATCACATTATTTTACAACTTCAACTGCAGAGACACTGGAATACTGTCTTCTCCGTAATCTTGGGAGAGTGAAAGTCTCTCAGTGTCTCTCAGTTTCCTTCTCTCTAAAATGGCAAAAACAATCATTGCATATTAAAATCACTAAATTTCACTACAACCACTGCTGGATGACCTAACTTTGAGAATGTCTCAAAAGCACTTGGAGCAAGCAACCACGAGAAACACACCACCGCTTCTGCGTGTGGCCAAACATAAAGCCAAGGCCTCGTGCAGACTCAGCAAACTTAGGTGAGCCCAGGTGTTTGTGATTTCAACAAGCACCACCTGACAATTTTGACGAGGTGGTCCACGGACCACACTTAGAAAAATTCTGAGCTAAACAGCTAACATTTGTGTAGTGTTGATCTGATGCCTACTTTGCAGAGATCTATGATATTTGGTGTGTCTCTGTTGCTGTTATTACTTGAAACTGCATTGGTCCTTCCCTCCCACCTACAATCACAGATTGCTTTCCCACATGGGCTCATACCTAAACTCCACAACACTCCTGGGTGGTCAAAAGCACTGGATAGCCTTATCTTGTTGTATAGAAGACAATGGAGGGAAGGGTCGTGACTTACCTAAAGTGTCCCAGTGATGGGACCCAATTTCTTCACTCTTGCTCCAGGAGCCTGTCTGTCAGACTCAGTATCACCCTTGGTTCTTCTCTATGGGATCTTGTTTCTGGGACCGAGTCCATCCCTTCTCTGATGTTCCACTGTAAGGAAGAGTAAGAGGATAGCAAAGCCCATGGAATATAGAGGAATGGGAAAGGATGGGAAAGCACATGAAATGCAGGGGAAGGGGGAGGGCATGTGTTTGTTTGCTTCTCCCCACTCAGTTCCCTGGAAGCTGTGCAATGATGCTTTCCTTCTTGCTCAGCTCCATCGCACAGCCCCTTGCACACACAGCAGTGACACCGAGGCTCTCACGTCATGGACATGCGCCCTTATCCCTGCTTGTGCCACATGTCCAGGTATTCTCTCCCGTAGCCGTGCTATTGTGGTAATGTCACAGGCATCGCATTGACGGAATGAAGGAGGTAATGTTGAAGTGGAGAAACATAATTTGGTGAGGGCCTACTGGACACTATACACTGTAGGCTGTACTTTTTGGACTTTTCCTCTTCAAATCCTCAAGGCAATTCTCTGAGGTGCGTGGCATCATTTCCTTTCTACAGAGAGATTGTCAGGCTCTGACAGCAAAGTACATGATCAAAAAGTGCTTGGGAGGTGTCAATGGACATAGAAGCCAACTGGAAGGGGCTAACACTGGCCAATTCTGTGACAATTTGAGTATCAAGATATATAAATATCAAATATAAATATATAAGTATCAAAATATATAAAGATAGTAACAGATGTAGAAAAAAAAAAAAAAAAAAAGATTTCAGAGAAGTAAAAATTAATATCACACAAGCTACTACCACAATGCACTAGAAGAACAAGAATGAAAAAGATGGAAAATACCAAGTGTTGGCAAGGATGTGGAACAAATGAAACTCATAGCCTGCTGTGGGGGGATTTAGATTGGAGCAACAGCTTTGAAAAACTCATTGAAAGTATCTACTGAACTGAACATACACCTGCCCTTTGACTCAGAAATACATACTATGTTAGTATGTTAGGTACATACTCAGGAAATGAAAAAAAATGTCCATTCAAGAAAGTTCACAGCCCTATTATTCAACAATAAATTAAAAAACTGGAAAATACCCAAATCTCCATAACAGATTAAAATATTGTGAAATATCCACACAATGTATTTTGTTTTTACAACTATTCCATTTTCGTTTTTCTTAAAACTAGTATGTAACAGAATGACTCCTAAAGCATAATTTCCACAGAAAGTGATATGATCCTGCCTAACCTCAACCACCATGGACTGAGATAGTTCAAAAAGGTCTTTTTTCTTCTTCCTAAGTGTACTGGTTCAGAGTGTGGGCTCTAGAGAAAGTCTTGCCACTAGTTCTGCCACTTACAAACTGTGTGAGTTTGAATAACTTTATTTCACCCTACACTCAGTCAGTTGTCTCATCTGCAAATCAAGATTTTTTATAGTACTGATAGTAGAAGAAAAAAGTTTTTTAAAAATAATTGCCTTGTGTTTTGGTTTTTATAAGGACAAATGATCAAGAATCACATTATTTTACAACTTCAACTGCAGAGACACTGGAATACTGTCTTCTCCGTAATCTTGGGAGAGTGAAAGTCTCTCAGTGTCTCTCAGTTTCCTTCTCTCTAAAATGGCAAAAACAATCATTGCATATTAAAATCACTAAATTTCACTACAACCACTGCTGGATGACCTAACTTTGAGAATGTCTCAAAAGCACTTGGAGCAAGCAACCACGAGAAACACACCACCGCTTCTGCGTGTGGCCAAACATAAAGCCAAGGCCTCGTGCAGACTCAGCAAACTTAGGTGAGCCCAGGTGTTTGTGATTTCAACAAGCACCACCTGACAATTTTGACGAGGTGGTCCACGGACCACACTTAGAAAAATTCTGAGCTAAACAGCTAACATTTGTGTAGTGTTGATCTGATGCCTACTTTGCAGAGATCTATGATATTTGGTGTGTCTCTGTTGCTGTTATTACTTGAAACTGCATTGGTCCTTCCCTCCCACCTACAATCACAGATTGCTTTCCCACATGGGCTCATACCTAAACTCCACAACACTCCTGGGTGGTCAAAAGCACTGGATAGCCTTATCTTGTTGTATAGAAGACAATGGAGGGAAGGGTCGTGACTTACCTAAAGTGTCCCAGTGATGGGACCCAATTTCTTCACTCTTGCTCCAGGAGCCTGTCTGTCAGACTCAGTATCACCCTTGGTTCTTCTCTATGGGATCTTGTTTCTGGGACCGAGTCCATCCCTTCTCTGATGTTCCACTGTAAGGAAGAGTAAGAGGATAGCAAAGCCCATGGAATATAGAGGAATGGGAAAGGATGGGAAAGCACATGAAATGCAGGGGAAGGGGGAGGGCATGTGTTTGTTTGCTTCTCCCCACTCAGTTCCCTGGAAGCTGTGCAATGATGCTTTCCTTCTTGCTCAGCTCCATCGCACAGCCCCTTGCACACACAGCAGTGACACCGAGGCTCTCACGTCATGGACATGCGCCCTTATCCCTGCTTGTGCCACATGTCCAGGTATTCTCTCCCGTAGCCGTGCTATTGTGGTAATGTCACAGGCATCGCATTGACGGAATGAAGGAGGTAATGTTGAAGTGGAGAAACATAATTTGGTGAGGGCCTACTAGACACTATACACTGTAGGCTGTACTTTTTGGACTTTTCCTCTTCAAATCCTCAAGGCAATTCTCTGAGGTGCGTGGCATCATTTCCTTTCTACAGAGAGATTGTCAGGCTCTGACAGCAAAGTACATGATCAAAAAATGCTTGGGAGGTGTCAATGGACATAGAAGCCAACTGGAAGGGGCTAACACTGGCCAATTCTGTGACAATTTGAGTATCAAGATATATAAATATCAAATATAAATATATAAGTATCAAAATATATAAAGATAGTAACAGATGTAGAAAAAGTAATGCTTTGAGCAAAGTAGGAATCTGTAAGCCATACAGATATAAATACAGGAATAAAGGGAGAAGGAAAAGCTCTAAACTGCACTCAAATGCCAACTAATAAATCTGGACGGAATGAGGGAATTAGAAAAGCAACACTTGACAACTACAGTAGCGAAAAATGATTCAGTCAAGGATAAAAAATGGATGCTCTGTCTGCATTAAATCCCACAACAGTCACTGAGCCACCACGGTTGCCAGCGGGCCAAGAAAAGCTACGAAAAAGAAACAGCAACCCAATTTGGTTCCTAAATACGTGCTGCTGCTGCTGCGTCACCTCAGTCATGGCCGACTCTGTGCGACCCCAGAGACGGCAGCCCACCAGGCTCTCCCGGCCCTGGGATTCTCCAGGCAAGAACACTGGAGTGGGTTGCCATTTCCTTCTCCAGTGCATGAAAGTGAAGAGTGAAAGGGAAGTCGCTCAGTCGTGTCTGACCCTTAGCAACCCCGTGGACTGCAGCCCACCAGGCTCCTCCGTCCATGGGATTTTCCAGGCAAGAGCACTGCACTGGAGTTGGGTGCCATGTGCTAGGAGCAGAATATGATAGACATGCACATGCACACGTGCACACACGCGTGCGTGCACACACACACACACACACACACACACACATGCCCGTGCTCTCTCCCTCTGTCTCACTACCTAGAAGTGAAGTGAAGTGAAAGTTGCTCAGTCATGTCCGACTCTATGCAACTCCATGGATTTTTATACGGTTCATGGGATTCTCTAAGCCAGAATACTGGAGTGGGTAGCCTTTCCCTTCTCCAGGGCATCTTCCCAACCCAGGGATCGAACCCAGGTCTCCCACATTGCAGGGCAACCATAATGCGAAGGCTAATCCCTCACACCGCAAATACCCCTGCACACTTCTGCACCCCAGGCTTTTCACCTGAAACCAAAACGCCTTTACTCCTCACCCTGCCACATAAGAAAGCATAGTAATTCGAAGATCTAGACTGGAATCTGGGCAGTTGGCCTAATTTTGCCTAGTTTGGTGGAACACAGCATGTCTCTGCTGTCAGAAATTTCATTTGCTCTAAAGAGACAGCATATTAAAAAGCAGAGACATTACTTTGCCAACAAAGGTCCGTCTAGTCAAGGCTATGGTTTACAGACAGACAGACTGGAGGCAGGAGGAGGAGGTCTGATGTTGGTGGCTCTTCCTGTGGAGGGGATGGGGGAGTGAGAGTTTGTTCAGAGGGACTGGGCAGCGCCTTTGTGAAGGTCAAGTTTGGCTCTGGGCGGGGAGGGAGAAGCAAGGACAGGTGACTTGTGCTGGAGGACTGGCTTTTGGAGAGGTGCTGGGGCGTGAATGCCTGGCCCCTGCTGTCCTGTCTTCCCAGTTTTAGAGATTCTTCGGGGTTACCTCCCATGCCCACCGGGCCTTCCAGGGGCTGTGGAGCACACAGCAAGGGCCTGAGGAACGTCTGTGACTTCCCCCTGTAACTCACCCAGATCCTCCATCTCTTGGGCATGCCCACTAGGAACCTATTTCCTCTGCAGACTTCGAGTGGTGTGTCTGGACAGTGGGCGCTTGTGACGATTGTCCCAGTGGGTCAGAACTCAGGGAGCTGGCTTGGCCTGGACCTCGCTTGTAGAGTTGAAGGGAAGGGATCAGCCTGTTTTTGTTACTCTCCTGAGGGTGGAGATGATTCTGAGTTTTCACACGCTGATGGTGTAAGACCTCATGGGGAGTCAGATGGGTTAGATGTGGGGCTCTAGAGCCCAGCACACCTCCTCTCCCTGCCTTGACTCACTCATTCATTAAACCGTCCTTTGTTAAGTGCCTGGCCTGGGCCAGGAATGGTGCTAGGAGAACACAGTCCCTGGCTAGTAGTCTTGGAAGAGAGGCAGACAGGAAAACGTTGACACAGCGGCCAGCATAATGCTAGAAATGTCTCAGAGGCAGCCCAGAGGAAAGAGGCATTAGCTGTGGCTGAGTGTGCAGGGGAGTGGTCTGTGTGTGTTTCCCAGAAGAGGAAGGGTAAGGAGAATCAGTGCCAGTGAGTCCTGTGGCCTGAGTTCTGGGCCGGCCTCTGCCATGGGCAAGTGACTGGCTTCCCCAGCCTCGGTGTAAATCTCTCTCCTTGCCAAGTTGGACGGGGATGAGAGTAGAGCCTGGCTTCCGTGCCTTCATGGACCCAGGTGCTTCTCTGCCCAGCCACCATCACTCTGCGTGGGGTTCTGTGAGAGGCTGGAAACCATCTCTTGCTTCTTTCCTTGCAGCAGAGCCTGGGCATTGAGCAGCTGTGAGAAACGTTCCATGGCATAAGCAGCTGAAAGGCGCCCCGATCCCTTTGTCTGTGTAGCCACCCCCCACCGCCACCCCTTTCCCCTTCCTGCTGACTCCTTGTCATTTCCCCCTTCACTAATGGCTGGGCCACACTCCCAGCACCTGGCTGGTTTAAAGGCTCCCCCTGCCTTGCAGAGGATGAGATGGTTGGAGGGCATCACTGACTCAATGGACACGAGTCTAAATGGACTCTGGGAGATATAGCGAAGGACAGGGAAGCCCTGTGTGCTGCAGTCCACGGGGGTCGCAAAGAGTCGGACACGTCTGAGCAACTGAACAGCAGCAGCAGCAGCCCTATAGTGGTCTGGTCACACTTCTCTCCCCACCCTCCTGACCTGTGAGCAGTTCTGAGCAGAGTGCCTGGCATGGAGTAGATGCTCACTAAACGCTCCTCGACTGTGGACGATGGTTGGATTTTGTTTTCGAGTCGAGCTGAGGGCGTGTCTCTGCCTGGATCTGGCTCACCCCTCTGCAGCTCACCTCTCGCCGCTTTCCGCCTCCAGCCCTGGATCCAGCCAGGCTGAACCGCTCAGCACGCTCTAGAAGTCATGTTGTCTTCCCTCCAGGCAAACGTGTGCTGTCTCTTCTGCCTGGAATGCTCTGTTTCCAACTCCCACCCTTTCCCAGGAAGTCAGCTTAGGCAACACCCTCTCCAGGGAGCCTTCCCTGACCCAACTCGTCTGGGTCTAGTGCTTCTTCCCTGTTCCCAGAGGGCCCAGGTTCCCCCAGCAGGGCCCCAGGCACTCAAGAGCCAGTGATAGCTTTTGCCTTGGCATCTCCCCAGTAGACTGTCCGATTCTCTGGTGTCACCCTGGTCCAGGCCGGGCAGCGAGCAGGGGCTCTGAAACTGTCGGCAGCCCAGCAGGTAACGCTGATTCCCGCACACCTCCCTGCTCACGGTAGCTCTTGCTTCCTCGTAGGCAGGCGGCTTCCATGGAGCGAAAGGAATGCCAGGACCCTGCCCAGACAGACGTGGGCCAGCCTCAGCACCATCAGCTAGCTCACAGATAGCAGAGCCGTCCTCAGGGTAAGGACTGGGCCCCCTCCCTCCAGGCCAACCTCGGTCCCCAGGCAGGGGGCAGAGGGCAGTGTCCCTGTCCCCACAGCCCTTTGCTCTTCTTGCTATAAGGCCAGGACTTCTGGGACAGGGGTGCAGAAGACAAAACTCTTCTTCCTTCTCCCAACTCAGGGGTCAGCTGAGTAGCATTGGGGCTTCCCAGGTGGCGCTAGTGGTAAAGAACCTGCCTGCCAGTGCGGGAGATGTGGCTTTGATCCCTGGGTTAGGAAGATCCCCTGGAGGAGAGCATAGCAACCCACTCCAGTATTCTTGCCTGGAGAACCCCATGAACAGAGACGTCTGGCAGGCTACCGTCCACGGAGTCGCAAAGAGTCAGGACTGAAGCGACTTAGCACATATATGCACGCCATGCCCAGCAGGTGTGAACCCACATTGTGAACCCCTGGTTTTTGTCAGTCTTGAGTGGTTCATGCTGATGACACCACCCTGGGATTTCTTTGGAAGGACTGATGCTAAAGCTGAAACTCCAGTACTTTGGCCACCTCATGCGAAGAGTTGACTCATTGGAAAAGACTCTGATGCTGGGAGGGATTGGGGGCAGGAGGAGAAGGGGACGACCGAGGATGAGATGGCTGGATGGCATCACGAACTCGATGGACGTGAGTCTGAGTGAACTCCGGGAGATGGTGATGGACAGGGAGGCCTGGCGTGCTGCGATTCATGGGGTCGCAAAGAGTCGGACACAACTGAGCGACTGAACTGAACTGAGTGGTTCATGCTGCCTCGTGACCGTGGTGCCCAAGGTATGTTCCGTGGGACACCAGTTTCTTTGGGCACAGTGGCCAGGTGACTCCAGGAACAGTAACTTGCCATGGTCCGGGCTGTAGGACCTCTCAGAGCCTTGACAGGTGTCTCAGAGCTGACTGAGAGCGTGAGTCTCTGAGAGGGAGCCAGCGAGCTATTTTTCCCCCACACTGTCACGTGGACATCTTTGAAGATGGGGGTTGTCTTGGCCTCTGCTTTGGAGAACAGTTCCCGAAGGCAGGAGTGTCCACCGGTTAGAACCCAGACGTGGTCAGACCTGGGTGTGAGTCCCAGCTGCCACATGCTCGATAAGTGACTGTGGGCCAGTCGCTGTGCTTCTCGGAGCCTCAGTTTCCTCATCTCTGAAAAGAGGGTAATATTAGCTCCTTGCCTCCCTTGAGAGTATCTTGAAGATTAAATATGTCGATCCAGGGAAGGTTTCTCAGGGTGTCCTCAAACATGTTCTCTAAGCATAGTGGGTGTGGGTATAAGCTGCTTAATAATTTGTAAAACAAACCTAACCAATGATTTCTTTGGTCATTTGTGGAAGCTCAGACAGTGGCCTTGATCCACCCTCACCCACCTCCCCACCCCTGCTGTTTATAGACATGGAAACTGGGGCTCAGAGGAAGGAAGCAACTCATCAGTCGGAAGGCAGGGATGTGGGGCTGGAGCCAGTTCCTGGAATCCCAGACTGGGGTCCTTTATTCTCCATGCCTTCACCTCCCAGCGTGGCTTTTTGTTAAGGTAGGCCTTGCCCTCCCCAGCCTGGATTTTAGAAGAAATGGTATCTCCAATGCTTTTTGTTTGTTTGTTTAGCTTTGCTTTGTTTTTGTAATTACCAGCTAAGTTGCATGCCCGTCATGTGTTTTTTTGTTTGTTTTGTTTTGATTTTAATGCCTGTGATCCCCGTCTCCAGAGACGTGAGTGGGGAGGGCTGGATTTGCTCACATGCATTGCTAGCATTTGTCTTTTTTTCCTAAAATCAAGTCAGTCGTGTTCGAGCTCCTGGTTTGCTGCTTGCTCTTGTCTCATTTCACAGTCCTCCCTGGACCTCTTTCCCGATGAGAGTCGAGCTGTGGGTGAGTCCCGTCAGAAGGTCCCTACCCACTCCTGTTCCTCTCACCCACAGTGCTCCCCTGCCTCCCCATCCCGGGGTTTCTGAGCTGTTTGTCGGGACATTTACAGCAGCAGAGGGCGGTGGGAAATGCCTAGTGTGTGATTCTGTTGACTGTCCTGTTTATTGGGACAAGGTCAGCAAACCCCAGGCCTGCCCCGTAGGAGTTTCCTGTTGGTTTTAAGGAACTCTGCCAGCCCCCCTGCCCCAGTAGCGGAGGCCTGAGCTCAGTTCTCTGGCCAGCAACGAGCAGGAAGCAGCACATCCTACTTATCTGAGATCAGAACTCCTCCTCCTTGCCGGGGAGGAATGGCCTGGGCCAGCCTGAGAGGTTTTGGCCTCCAGGTCTGGGCCCTCCTCTGTCTGCCTGAGGCAGGGCCACAGTGCGGCGTTGGCCTGAGCCTGGCCCTGACTNCAAAAGGAGGAGAGGAACGAAGACCAGAGGTAGACCGAAATTCAAACATTTTAGCAATTACTGTAAATCTACATGGTCTAAACATACCAATTAAATGGCAGAGATTGTCTAGATGTTGTATCAATTTTAGAGAAAGGGGTTTTTACGTCTGAAGTAACTGTGGATTTTTTTTTTTTTTACTTCAGTTCTATCTGAAACATAGATATATGTTTATTTATCTATAATTTGCAGCTCTGCAGTTCAATGAATATGCATTTAGGGTTACTATATCTTCTTGGTGGATTTACCCCTTATCATTATGTAATATTCTTCTATGTCTGGTAATTTTCTTTGCTCTAAAATATACCTTATCTGATGCAAATATATCTACTCTTGCTTTCTTTCAATAAAAATTGCCTGTTGTTATTTTTTTATATCCTTTCACTTTCAAATAGCCTATATGATTGTATTTGAAGTGAGTTTCTTATAGGCAGCATTAAGTTAGGTCACATTCTTTTCTTTAATCCATTCTGACAATATCTGTCCTGTAACTGGTATATTTAAGTGATTTACATTTAAGTAATTATTGATATGTAATATAATATATCGATATGTAAAAGTCTGTCATTTTATTTTTCATTCGTTCTCTTTTTTATTTGTTTTATTTTCCTTTCTTCCTATAGGTTACTTGAACAAATTTGAGAATTCCAATTTTATTTATTTATTGTTGTTATCTCTCTGTATAGAATTTTTCTCTATAGATATATCATCACTGTCTGTTGTTGACATTTTACTAGTTCTATTGGGTGTTAATGCTTTCAAATNATTTTCCTTTCTTCCTATAGGTTACTTGAACAAATTTGAGAATTCCAATTTTATTTATTTATTGTTGTTATCTCTCTGTATAGAATTTTTCTCTATAGATATATCATCACTGTCTGTTGTTGACATTTTACTAGTTCTATTGGGTGTTAATGCTTTCAAATACTTTCCCTGTATCTATAGACATGGGCATTTTTTCTTTGACTCTATTATTACACTAGATTATATTAATGGATTTTCTGATATTGAAACAGCCTGTGTTCTTAGAATAAACTCCACATGTTATGATATACCTTTTTATGTGCTTTGGATAGTGTTTGCTAATATTTTACTTAAGAATATTCCTTCATTTCCATGTAGGAGATTGTTCTATAATTATCATTTTTGATATAATCTTTATTAGATTTTGGAATAGATTATATACTTGCATCATCACAAGAATTTAAAAGTGTTTCTTCTTTTCCATACCCCTGAAATCATTTAAGTAGCATTGGGATTATCTTACCTTTAAATGTTTTGTAGAAAGAAAGCAACAACCCCCCCCCAAAAAAAAAGAAAGAAAAAACAAATCAAACAAACAAAGATTTGGTAGAATTCTCCCACTGAGGCTTCTGGACCTGCTTCATTTTCAGGAAAGAAATTTAACCAGTTTCTCTATTTCTTCAATGTAATTGATCTGTTTGAACATTTTGTTTCTACTGAGGTAAATTTTTGTAAGTTGCATTTTTCTAGAGGCTTATCTATTTCATCTGTGCTTTCAAATATGTTTAAATAGAGTTATGTAAATTATTCATTTAAGAATCTTGAAAATTTCCTTTGATTAGATGACTATTTCTCAGGAATTCCCTGGCGATCCAGTGGTTAGGACTTGGTGCCAAAGGCTAGAGTTCAGTCCCTGGTTGGAGAACTAAGATTCCACAAGCCGAGTGACATAGCCAAAATAAATAAATAAAAAGTAAATAAAATTAGATGACTGTTTCTCTTTTGGCATTCTAGATGTTATATATGTTCATTTCCCTCTATTTTCTTGATTAATTTACCCAGAAATTTGTTCATTTTGTTGACCTGTATATGTTCTGCTATAGTTTTTCTTAACTCATCCATTTCTGCTTTTACCTTTAATGATTCTTTCCTTCTGCATTTTTAAACTTATATTGTCTCTCTTTATCATGCTTTTAATTGAATATTAAAATAATTTATTTTGATTTTATTAATGTAATTATTTAATACTATAAAAATTGCCTCTGACAACAGCTATGCTATAGATCCTGCTATAGTACTTTTGTTATCATTTTTGTAATCAAATTGTGCAAATTTAACCTGTTTCCACTTTGTTTTTATCAAGAAACCTCAGATACAGTCAGTGTTCATAAATATTTTATGTTTATCTGAACTGTAGTTTTGCTGTCTAATAGACATCAGAGTTCAATACATGAGATCTACCTTTTGGATTATGTTTTTTAAATCTTCTCTATACTTAACTGAAATTTTTTGTCCACTTGAATATTCTTGGATTGAGGCAAGTACAGTAGAATGACATATTGTTGGAGCTTTTTTCTATTTTTCCTTACACTTCCTGTATGAAAGTGAATATTTATTGTATGAATATTTTATGTGTCTGTGTACATAAATTTTAATAACACATCTTCCTTGTGAATTTTATTGTTTACAGTTATCAAGTGTGCTTTTAAAAAAATCTCTTTTAATCCATTTTGATCTCAATTCCTGCTCCTTAAACATCAAGATTATAACCTTTTCTTTCTTCTTATTTGTAACTGCCTGATATATATTTGCTTATTTTAGAATTTTGACTTCTCTGACTGTCTTTGTTTTAAGTATATCTCTTGAAAAAGCATTGTGTTAGATTTTGCTTTGATAAGCAACATGAGATTGTTGAATGGCAGCACCAGTTCAATGGATATGAACTTGGGCAAACTCTATGAGATGGTGAGGGACAGGGAGGCCTGGCATGCTGCAGTCCATGGGGTCTCAAAGAGTTGGGCACAACTTGGTGGCTAAACAACAAAGCAACATGAGAAACTTTTTTCCCTTTAGTAGATGAGTTAAACTTATTTACATATATTTGATATAACCAATATGTTTGGTCATTTGGGCTCAGTTCTGTCATATGGATTATACACACATGGAAATTATATAATTTGTGTATATATACATTGTGTACATATACACAGTGAATAGAGATAGACAAATTATATCAGCAGATAATTCACATAAAAAAGCAATATACAGACAGATAAAACTTTCTAAAGTATGCCAAATTACAACAGCTAAAGAAATTCAAGTTAACATCCTAATCTATCATGGTAAGTGAAAAGAGCATCATGCTGAAAATTATGTATGTGATCATAATATTACAAGTGATGTATGTATATTCATTGTTATATGCATGCATAAACATAATAATGAGAGGAAATGCCAGACAATATACATTTTAAAAAATTAGTGAGTGGTAGTGTTACCAATTAATCACATATTTAACTCTGGACTTTACTATGTCTTCTATATTTTCTAAATTGTTTAGATCATATTAAAAATCAAGATTAAAGTTCATAGAAACATTACTTATTATTAAATGTTTCAGATATACAAAAAGTTATAGAAAATAATAAAGCAGACTTCTACATACTCAACTTAATAAATAAAACATTACATATGGGTTTAAACTCACTTTGAGGTCTTTTATGATTATAGTAGTCTCCTTTCTTAGGAGTAACTACTGTAAAGAATTCGAGTTTTCATTCTTAGAAACTTTCATTATAGTTTAATTACATATGCATATATTCCTAAGTTAATATAAATACTATTTTTTTGCATGTGTTTATGGGTAGATGCCTGGATGAATGATAGAAAAAGAGGAAGAACCAAAAAAAGCAGAACAAATACACATAACAGCTTGACAGTATAACCTGTATATATGGCTTCCTTGCAATGCGTTTGCTTTCAGAACTTCTAAAATGGACACACCTATTATTTTCGCAGTTTATATGCTGAAGGAAGCACTAAAAGACATCTGCACATTCTATTTTCAATCATTTTTTTCCTGATGTGTTCAAAGTCTAACAGTTTCCCTGGTACCAGCTACTCTAAAACAGTCTTTCAATGTACAATATTCTGAACATGAAACATCTGCATATTTGTCTAAGCCTAATTTTCTGTCTTTTATTCACATTGTTACTACTTTAGAGCTGCATATCCAGAACTTAAGCTGGGTCATTCTGGTGAAAAAGACAGTAATGGCAGGAAGTTAGTTTTCCAGTATTCTGAAAGTGAAAGTGTTAGTTACTCAGTCGTGTCTGACTCTTTGTGACCCCATGGACTGGAGCCCGCCAGGCTCCTCTGTCCATGGGATTCTCCAGGCAAGAATACTGGAGTGGGTTGCCATGACCTTCTCCAGGGGATCTTCCTGACCCAAGGAATGAACCTGAGTCTCCCATATTGCAAGCAAATTCTTTACTGTCTGAGCCACCAGGAAAACCTAACACCTGTAACCCTAGGTTGGTATAAAGATGTAACTCATTTTGAATTTGAGCTGATTTTGTATTACAAGTCTGGTCATGTGTATATAGTTGGCTGTTTGTATCCAGGGGTTCCACATTCAGATTCAATACTTTGAAAAAAAATTCGAGAAAGTTCCAAAAAGCAAAGCTTGAATTTGCACACACCTGCAACTATTTGTATAGCATTTACATTGTGTTAGATATTATAAGCAATCTAGAGTTGATTTAAAGTATATAGGAGGGAAGATGTGTATTGGTTATATGCAAATACTACACTATTTTATGTATTTTGTAGAAAGGATTTGAGTATACATGGATTTTGCTATCTGTGGGGCATTCTGGAACCAATTCCCTGTGAATATTGTACTTTTTTCTGCTTTTATTAGTTTTAGTTGCAAAGGGGAAAGATTTCAAAGGTGTTTTACTTTACATGTGTTGATTACCCTGGGAGCCTAGGCTGAAAGAGGCTGTGATTAAACTTTTACTCTTGAAAACCTCTGCTTAAGAATTCTCTTTCTAGAAGCTATTGGATCAAGTGCTGGGTGATCTCATGCAGTTCCTCATCCTTTCCATCGCCTGTGGTACTCACTGCTTTGCTCACTGGGTGGTTAAATTGAAACTATTTTCAATTCAAGGGGCTTTCTTTGGGAGAGAAAAGAAAAAAGCATATTGTGAAACTATTTTAATTTCATGACCTTCACAAATATTCCAGAGAAATGGAGACATTGTCTGACTGTGCAGTGTTGGCTTATTTGAGAGATGTGCTTGTGCTTGCTCTTCCCTTAGGCATCTGCAATTTCCCTGAAGCTACCAAATGGGGATTGTCAAATGATAGCCTTGGCTTAGGGATGTTCCCTGTCCTGACACTAAGCCACTTTCCTATGGAAAGGGCTAGGAAGTTTTCTCGCTGATCTTTTCAATTCCAAAACCAAGATGCGTTTATTGCAGATAAAAGTGGAAAATACAGGAAAGAAAAATAATCATTAGAAACCCTTAAATGTCTACTTCTCTTGAGTAAACACTCTTATCATTTGAACATACATATTGTTTTCAGTGAAAGTGAAAGTGTGAGTCGCTCAGTCATGTCCAAATCTTGTGACCCTATGAACTGTAGCCCACCAGGCCCCTCTGTCCATGGAATTCTACAGGCAAGAATACTGGAGTGGGTTGCCATTCCCTTCTCCAGGGGATCTTTCCAACCCAGGGGTTGAACCCGGGTTTTCTACCTTGCAGGCAGATTCTTTACCATCTGAGTCATTGTTTTCAGAATGCTATCCGCTTGCCAATGCAAGAGACGTAAGAGATGCAGATTTGATCCTTGGGTAAGGAAGATGCCCGGAGAAGGAAATGGCGACCCATTCCAGTATTCTTGCCTGGAAAATCCCATGGACAGAGGAACTGGCAGGCTAAAGTCCATAGGGTTGCAAAGAGTAGGACACGACTGAAGTGACTTAGCATGCACACCCATAATTAAGAATAGCGATAAGATGATATCTTCCTTATAGTTTTGTAAACAGATTTGTTTAGACAAACATTGTATTATGAATGTCAATCCATGCCAATCAATATAAATCTACATACTTAAAATGACACTAATGGTCAATTCAGGTATGAAAATAATGATGGCAATGGTTACTATTTATCGCTGACTTCCTCCATGCCTGACTCTGTTGTAAGTGCTAAACCTATACTTACTCATTTAATGCTTACCTCAACCTATGAGGAGGAGCTGTTGTTGCCCAACTTTAAACATAAGAAACAGGGCTAGCAGGTGATAAGGGAAAGATAGATTGTGTGGCTCCTGAGTCCATACTTCTAACCAGGACATGCTACTGTCTCTCCTATCACAAGGCCTTCAACATTACCATTACTCAAGGAAAAGTAACATTAAACAACCTGAGGTACCATGTTTTTTCCCAGTTAACTAGGCAGAAATTCGAAATACTGATTTTAATTAGTGTGGTTTGGAGTTTTGGGGAAGTTCCCCCACTGTCTTGTCTCCCTTCCAGTTCCTCAGGTGTATTCCCTGTTCTAAAGCTAAGTGACTTTCCTGTTGATAGAACTGAAAATATTTGTTTCCATACCATTTAATTACTTTGTATCACTGCAAGATCAGTAAGTGTGTACTATAGTTAAAAACTATACATAGAAAGGAAATAAAGTAACATTACCTCAAAATGTACCATTTAAAACATAACTGCTGTGTTTATTTCCTAGGGCTGCCTTAACATAGTACCACAAAGTGAGTGGCTTAAAAAACAGAAATTTATTGTCTCTCGATTCTAGAAGCTAGAAGCCCAAAATCAAGATATCAACGGGCCATGCTGTCTCTCTCTCTCTGAAACCTATAAGACGGCACCCTTGCCTCTTCTAGCTTCCTGGAGTTTGAAGACAATCTCCAGTGTTTCTTGGCTTGTAGATGCACCGCTCCAAATCCTCCAACTTCATGTGGCTTTCTCCCTCTGTCTCTTCATCTTATCTTCTGTGTGTCTCTGTGTCTAAATGTCCCCTTTTTATGAAGACACCAGTCATATCAGATTATAGACCACCCCAATAATCTCATTTTAACTTGATTACCTGTATAAAGACCTTGTTTCCAAACAAGTTCACATTCTGAGATAGTTGGAATTAGGACTTCAGCCTGCATTCTTCAGGGGATATATTTCAATCCAGAATAACTGTCAGGAAGCATTTAACAGGAGGCTTCCTGTGTGCTGTTTTGGATCTGTCATGAATCCTCTGTGCCTTATTAATTCCTGAATATTCATGAATTAAGTAGGATGGCAAACTACTCCCTGTGGCTTAGGAATGCATGCATTTCCTTCGTTAGTTTTTCCATATGGTGGTAAGCAACTATTTACGACCCTCTTCCTTTTTATGAACCATATGGTAAAAGTGATTATTTACAACCCTCTCTCTTTGATATGGATCACCTTATATTTTCCTTGATAATTTATAAGTCTGGACTTTTGATTTTTATCTTTGCTGAAAATAGCTACCTTGTAAGACAGTATATATACTCACACAATGTTGAATAAAAAACCTTTGCTCCATCAGGGCTTGGGTCCCCGTGTCTTTCTCTCTGTTTCTCTCTCTCTCTCTCTCAGGCTAATTCTCTGGAGTGCAGAGGCTCACTGAGCTGACTTTCTTGCCCTTGCCTGGGCTTCTAAAACCCTCTGACTGCCTTCACCCCTTAAAGAGGGCGCCTGGTGCCTACATGTAGCAGTGCAAGCCTTGTGCCAAAAACTTTATTGGCTTTCTGCATAAACCAAGGAATATCAGCCTCTTTCTCTCTCTCTTTTACTTTCTTATCATCGACTCCAGACAACCAGGTTCCAGTCCATTAAAGGACCTCAATAAATAATCACTAATGTTTTCATCTGTATTGTACTCTTCTAATAGCTTTCTTATACAGGAATTTATATAGTTATGCATGTGTGCATGCATTTTCAGATTTATGTACAAATATAAGATCACATTTATATTTACTGGGTTGGCCAAAATGTTGATAAGATGGTACAGAAAAACCTGAATGAACTTTTTGGCTAACTGAATAGTTTTGTAACCTGCTTTTCTCACTAATGACGCTCCTCAAAGTCAGTGACTGTGAATAAATGTCAGTCTATACTATATGCATAGTAGGTATACTAATGTCTGATAAGACACAGGAAAATAAATTAAAATGACTAAAATTTTTATATGCCAAGTGTTTTTTCTATATTGAGACATTTAATGATCATAGCATCATTATAAGTTAGTTATGGTGTTAATCTTCATTTTATAGATGAAAAATTGAGGGACAAGGAGAATAAGGACTTGGCTCAGGACTGCACAGTTAGAGAGCAGGACAGCTTGGGTTTGTACCCAACACCTTATGCTCCAGAGCCTGGGAAGCTGTCAAAGATTTGTTAAGTGACAGGAGCAGTNTCTTCATTTTATAGATGAAAAATTGAGGGACAAGGAGAATAAGGACTTGGCTCAGGACTGCACAGTTAGAGAGCAGGACAGCTTGGGTTTGTACCCAACACCTTATGCTCCAGAGCCTGGGAAGCTGTCAAAGATTTGTTAAGTGACAGGAGCAGTTTGCACAAACATGCATTTTTTGGAGGTCATTAAAAGTAGCCCTCAGTATGTTAATATACAAAATATTCTGCACCTTGTGACAAAACAGTGATTTGCAACCATTGTGAGAGCATGTGACAGTGTGATAATGTCAGTTGGAAGTGAAGAATGTTAACAGCGAATGTAGAAAATGTCTTTGAAGAGGGAGCACTAGAGAGAGATAGACACAGAGACATTGGGGGTGAAGCAGGAGAGATACCTTATGGCAAGGTCCATAGAGAGGTTTTTTGAAAAATCTTCAATGCCTTGAAACTTGAGTAAGTTTAAAAGTTAATATGAAAGAGCTGTCTTTTTCAGATTTAATCTTTGATTTTTTTCATATAATCATTTTCTTTCTTACCCTTCTATTCTTGCTATAAATTTAATGAAACACCTCTAAAAGAACATTATGAGTTTTAAGCTCAACATACATTTAATTATTAATGAATAGAAAAATGAGTCCTTGTATATCAGAGGAGTGCTATTCCTTTTGGAACTTTTCTTTTCAGGGAGGCATCAGGTGGCTGGAATCCTGGTGGATGTGGCTGGATAATGCACAATCAGAGGCCCCCTGCACTAGTGACTGTGGCACTGGTCCAGAATTATTCTGTCAATGTATTGACTTAGGGCACAATCCAGGGGCAGCTGTTAGGTAACCCCACAACACACTGCCCTGGTGCCATCTCTTGGCACACCAGGTGAGTCAAAGGCAAGCCTGTCTTCCCAGTGTGGGAGCTGAATTAGGGTCTGCTCAGAGGCCCAATGTGAAACAGTTCTCATGAGTTACTGAAGTTATTCAATCACCCAAGAAAGTAGAGAACCTCTGTCCCCAAACCTTTGAACTTAAGACAAATCAGAGAGATATTTGCTCCCTTCATCTGGATGCCTGAATTCTCATTATGAGAAAACAAGGAGAAAAGATTTATAACATCTAAACTGCCACTAATGGAAGAAAAGGTGGTACCCAGCTGTATTTTTCAAGATGGCATAGCATACACTGCGCATTTTTCTTTGATTTAATAAAATAGAAGCTTATTGTCTCATAGAACAGTCCAACACTGGTGTTACTTGTCAAGTTTTTCTCATAGATGCTTTTCCTGCAAGTGGGGTTACAGGAACTAGGACCTTCTATCTTGTGGCCCTGCCATTATCTTGAGACTCAGAGTTCTATGACAAGTTCTCTGCTGGCAAAGAATGAGGGCAAGGAGTATTGCTTGGGGTGATTTTAGAAGCTAAGTGTAGGAGTGACATGTATCGCTTCTGTCCACATTCCCATGGACAGAACTCCATTACTTGGTGTTTCAGTTTGAGTTACCCACAAAGCAGAACTTGGGTGCTAGAATTTTATTTGGGAGGTGATCCCAGGAAGCAACAATGAAGTAAAAGCCAGAATTGAGTCAAGAACGAGTTAAAGGCAGCATAATGGTGCACTGTTCACATTACTGCTAAAAGTAGGTAATGCGGACTAGGGTTAGCTGGGACGTCTGAAAAGTATACAAAATGTCTCCCAGAACTGTCTGTTAATAAGCTGAGGGTGAGGGGCTGGAAGGTTTATTTATCCCTCTGTCTTCTGTTGGTTAAGGATTGCTCAGGGGGGACATTAAATCCCCTGCAATTCAGGGATGAACTTGTGTGGGGATTATGAAGACTGTTTGGGTTGAATGAGAAGAATTTGAAGTAGGAAAGTGAATGGAAGTGGCCTGCTTGAGGTAGGACGCTACTGCTATCAGAGAGAGCTCGCAGGGAACCGTCCACAATAGCTGTGGATGTAGCCAAGGAGATATGATAGAAGGCAACAAACGTGCTTCCTACACATGACTTCCACCTAATTACAAGGGAAGTTAAGCAAAGTAGCATACTTGTGTATCGCAGAGGAAAAGAAAATTGGAAAGAATCTAAATTTCCATAAGAAGTAGAATATTTAAATAAATTATGAAGCATGTTCATTAACAGAATGTTCTCTGAAATACACTTTCAAAGGGGAAAGAGTGAATTGCACAGCAGTCAAATATCCAGAATTCAGGAGTGAGATATGGACTTGGGGAGTTATAATTGTATAGGTAACGTGAATTGCTTGAAATCATCTATTAAGTAGGTCTTCCCTGGTGGATCAGTGGTAAAGAATCCACCTGCCAATGCAGAAGACATAGGAGATGCAGGTTCGATCCCCTTGTCGGGAAGATCTCTTGGAAGAGAAAATGGCAACCCACTCCAGTATTCTTGCCTGGAGAATCCCATGGACAGAGGGGCTTGGCAGACTACAGTCCATGGGGTCTGAAAGAATAAGACAAAACTGATCACATGTGTGTGTGCGTACACACACACACACACACACACACACACATACCTATTAAGTAAGGAATAAATAGATAGACAAACAAAGGTGTTTGAGCTGCTTATTTCACCTGCTTTCTGTTTTCTGTTTCAGGCAATGCTGAAGTCAATATCCTTTTGCCAGCCTATTCTTATCAGTTCAGTTCAGTAGCTCAGCTATGTCCAATGCTTTGTGACCCCATGGACTGCAACACGCCAGCCTTCCCTGTCCATCACCAACCCCTAGAGCTTGCTCAAATTCAAGTTCGAGTCAGTTATGCCATCCAACCATCTTATCCTCTGTCATCCCCTTCTCCTCTCGCCTTCAATCTTTCCAGTATCAGGGTCTTTTCAAATGAGACAGTTCTTTGCATCAGGTGTCCAAAGTATTGGAGTTTCAACTTCAGCATCAGTCCTTCGAATGAGTATTCAGGACTGATTTCCTTTAGGGTAGACTTGTTGGATCTCCTTGCAGTCCAAGGGACTCTCAAAAATCTTCTACAATACCACAGTTCAAAAGCATCAATTCTTTGGCACTCAGCTTTCTTTATAGTCCAACTCTCATACCCATACACGACCACTGGAAAAACCATAGCTTTGACTAGCTGGACCTTTGTTGGCAAAGTAATGTCTCTGCTTTTTAATATGCCATCTATGTTGGTCATAGCTTTTCTTCCAAGAAACAAGTGTCTTTTAATTTCACGGCTGCAGTCACCATCTGCAGTGATTGTGGAGCCCAAGAAAATAAAGTCCGTCACTGTTTCCATTGTTTCCCCAACTATTTGCCATGAAGTGATGGGACTGGATGCCATGATCTTCGTTTTCTGATTGTTGAGTTTAAAGCCAACTTTTTCACTCTCCTCTTTCACCTTTCATCAAGAGGCTCTTTAGTTCTTTGCTTTCTGCCATAAGGGTGGTGTTATATGCATATCTGAGGTTATTGGTATTTCTGCTGGCAATCTTGATGACAGCTTGTGCTTCATCCAAACTGGCAATTCCCATGATGTACTCTGCATATAGGTTTAAAAAGCAGGGTGACGTACTCCTTCCCCAATTTGGAGCCAGTCTGTTGTTCCATTTCTGGTTCCACCGATTGCTTCTTGACTTGCATACAGATTTCTAGAAGACAGGTAAGGTGGTCTGGTATTCCCATCTCTTGAAGAACTTTCCAGTTTGTTGTGATCCACACAGTCAAAAGCTTTGGCATGGTCAATAAAGCAGAAGTAGATGTTTTCATGGAACTCTGTTGCTTTTTTGATGAACCAATGGATATTGGCAATTTGATCTCTGGTTCTTCTGCTTTTTCTAAATCTAGCTTGAACATCTGGAGGTTCACAGTTCAGGTACTGTTGAAGCCTGGCTTGGAGAATTTTGAGCATGACTTTGCTAGCATGTGAGATGAGTGCAATTGTGAGGTAGTTTGAGCATTCTTTGGCGTTGCCTTTCTTTGGGATTGGAATGAAAACTGACTTTTTCCAGTCTTGTGGCCACTGCTGAGTTTTCCAAATGTGCTGGCATATTGAGTGCGACACTTAAACAGCATCATCTTTTAGGATTTCAAATAGCTAAACTGGAATTCCATCACCTCCACTAGCTTTGCTCATACTGATGCTCCCTAAGGCCCACCTGACTTCGCATTCCAGGATGTCTGGCTCTACGTGAGTGATCACACCATTGTGGTCATCTGGGTCACGAAGATCTTTTGTGTACAGTTCTTCTGTGTATTCTTGCCATCTCTGCTTAATATCTTCTGCT
Organism: Oreotragus oreotragus; assembly: GCA_006410675.1. Classification (NCBI taxonomy): domain Eukaryota; kingdom Metazoa; phylum Chordata; class Mammalia; order Artiodactyla; family Bovidae; genus Oreotragus; species Oreotragus oreotragus. The sequence continues at coordinate 163,293 of SJYX01023142.1, forward strand.
TCTGTCAGGTCCGTTCCACTTCTGTCCTTTATTGTGCCCATCTTTGCATGGAATGTTCCCTTGGTATCTCTAATTTTCTTGAAGAGATCTCTAGCCTCCTGCATTGCAGGCATTGGCAGGCAGATTCTTTACCACTGAACCACCAGGGAAGCCCCATTATAAGGACACACTGCTGTAAGTAAGGGTCAGTGTTGTAGTCTGTCAGTTGGGGATAATATTTGACAGATGGGCCTGCCAAGTGGATCAAATGAGGTTCTGAATGTATGAATTGTGTTGTGACCCAACTCCCACCAAATACCTGGTGGAAGAATGGCTCCCATAGGACTCTCAGGCAGTAGTAGGTATGTGGATGGAATCAGACACTCAGAGGAGAACTGAGGGAGGTCTCACTTGTACCCAAGAACAAGTTCAAGAAGCTGAGAGATAGGTGCCTCTCTGTCTTGGATAGTGCCATGTCTGCTGAGCACTGTGCCCCTTCTCTGGGTCCTGACACATTACTGATACTGTATAATGAGCTGGAGGGCAAAATGAGCTGGAGGGCAAAAGGTGCCAGAGCTCTATCAATTCTCTGGAGTCAATGCCCACCTACCCTTGACTTCTATACAAATGTTGGTAAAGCCCTCTCTTCACTTGAGAATTACAGTTACCCTGTTACCTGTGAGTATCCCCCCAGTGCTACTTGAGACTCTAATATCTTTCAGACTCTTTTCAGGCAAAATGATCACTTATGTGTATTTTGTTGATTTGTGAGTTTTTGCATACATGATTATCCTTCTTACCAAGTTCAGATGTGCAGGTTAGAACAGGGGGAAATATCTATATGGCAGAGGCTGTGTTATTCTTTACAGATTAATATTTAATCTGTGGTCTCCCTTTCTTAGTGCAATTCTCTCCCAGAAAACTCTTATCAGGCCCTGCATTAGCAGTTCATCAGACCCATCAATGTATTTGATTTTCAGACCCTTATTAGTGAACATGTTGTGCATGGACCAGCTGCATCAGCATGACCTGTGAGCTAATAAGAAATACAGAATCCCAAGCCATACTCAGACCTACTGAGTTGGAATTTTCACTTTAACAAGTTCACCAGATGACTCCCATGCACACTGGTGTTTGAAAACACTGGCATAGAGGGAGACTCTTCAGGCTCCCCACTCCCACTGTTCTATGAAAGATGTTCCTGAAAGGATAATTATATGCCCCATATGAGATACAGATAATAGATTATTAAACAGACCTGTATTTGTCAGGCTGCTGTTATCCCTCCCCCCATGCACGAGTAAGTCTTGAAATTATTAATAATTCATTGGGTCAAGGCTTGCAATTTTTAATGAAATAAGATAGAAAGTTGGATAGAGTCAAATATGAAATAATCACATTGTATACATTTAGGGTGAATATTGTTTTGTGAAGTTTGAGTTTCTGTTATATATGTGTGTATGTGTGAATGCCATGAGTTGTGATACATATAAATATATATATATATATTTCTGACTGTGAGTTGTGGTTTTTAAAAACTTAAGAAATTTGGCATTGGACTCTTTGTATTGCAAAGCATATCCAGTCCATTTTGTACTTGTATTCTTAGTGCCTAGCACAGTACCTAACAAGCAGTAGGTACTAAAAGTGTAAATAATAATGACTAATTCAGGAATTCAATGTTTTCTCCAAGTTTAGAAAAACCTTGGGAAAATAACTTCAGTTGTCAAACAGGGTTTACTTACAATTCCAAAAGGACCTGGGTGCTGTGGGCTTCACAGGTTGGATAGGACCCTACTGCAATTCACAGCTAGAGCTGTCATCAATAAAAGAAATATACATTCAGAAGCACCAAGGAGAGCTCCTGGGGTGAAGAAAATGGAATTTCTTAAGCCCAGGAAGACAGTGAAACTAAACTACAAAGTGAAACTAAAGAGCTGTGGAATCTGTGCCATCAAGGGGCCCAGTGAAGGGCTCTGAGTATGCACAGGAGCATAGCCTCATAGAAGAATAGAAGCATCCCTGCCAGGATGGGAGGCCAGGGGTGAGGGGCTGCCCTGGAAGGACAGCAGCTGAATTACCAACAGACGAGCTTTCTCCATTTAGCCTGGGGGAACCAAGGGTTCAGGTTTTAGAGACAAACGTAGAGCATATTGGTTTTGTGCTTGAACTCCCTATGATTTCCAGGGTTATTTTTTTAGCATTTACTTTATTTTTATTTTTTGGATGTAGTGGGCCTTCATTGCTGTTCACAGGCTTTCTCTTGTGGTGAGCGGGTGTCTTGCTCTTTGTTGCAGTTGCCCAGCTTCTCATTGCAGTGGCTTCTCCTGTTGCAGAGCATGGACTCTAGGCCCGTGGGCTTCAGTAGTTGTTGCAGCTCACTGGCTCTAAAGCGCTGGCTCACTTGTGGCACAGGGGCTTATTTGCTCCATGGCATGAGGGATCTTTTTGGACCAGGGATCGAACTGGTGTCCCTTGCATTGCAAAACAAATTCTTAACCACCGGACCACCAGGGAAGCCCTGATTTCCAGTTTTGAGTGGTACCCAGAGCAAGAAAAAGATCTACAGTAGGTCCAGGCTGCAGTGCAAGTTTCTCTGACACTTCAGCTTCATGGCTCTGCAGACCCAATTGTATTGAATTCATGCTAAACAGAGTCTATGAAGCCTTAGAAAGCCCCAGTAGTAGAATTAGAATGCACACTTTTAGAGAAAAAAAATGCCTTCTTCTCTTGGCAACTACTCTCCATTTGAGAAACTAACTTACTACTACTAGTCCTAAAGACTTAGCATCTGATCATGAGTTTTTAATTTTCTGCACAAATGAGACATACATTATGAATTTATGTCTGTTTATTCTTTTGAATAATAAAGTTTGGTCTGAGCACCAGCTTTCAACCATTAATTGCGTATGGATTTAAAAGACTGAGCCTGAGTAAATCAAGAAAGGACAAGCAAATTACAGACCTACTCCTGTTATGTCATTGTCTCTCTCTCAAATAACATATATGGCCTCATGGGGTGTTTCTCAAAACCAGTTAGAAAAAGAGAGATAAAATAGTGGTCCAGTTCATGGGTGTATCTTGTATGTTGACAAATGGATGTCTGGTGCACTATTGCTACACTCAGGAATGACTCAGAAAGAGGGGAAAAGAGAAATGATACCGGTGAGTAGAATTTTTGTTATGGACATATCATGGCTCTAGATATGGATCTACTTTGGCTCATGTGCAATGATTAAAATATTGGTTGGGGACTTGCAGAGAATTAAATTGCAAAATTAATGATGAGGAACTCTGAGGAACAGGTTTGTATATGGCCACTCATAAAGGGCACAGATGGTACAAATATTTATGTCTCAGGACATAATTATTTACTATTGCACAACAAATTACCACACACTTGGCAGCCTAACAAAACACTCATTTATTAGCTCACACACCTGTAGGTCAGAAGTATGGCACACCATGGCTCTATTTTCTCCTCAGGGTCTCAAAAGATTAACGTCAAGATGTCGGACAAACCAAATTCTCATATAGAAACTCTAGGTGGGGAAATCTACTTCCAAGTTCATTTCAGTTCTTTTCGGAAATCAGTCCCTTGCAACTGCAGAATTGTGGTCATATATATTTTTGCTGGCAGTCAGCTAGGTTTTCAGTTTGTAGAGGCTACCTGCATTCTTTACCATGAGGCTTATGCATTTTCAAGCAATCAATAGCACATTGACTCTCTCTCATGCTTTTAATCTCTGACTTTAGACTGCTTATTTAAAGAGATGAAATGATTAGATAAGGCTCACTCAGATAATCTTCCTATATTAAGGTCGACTGACATCTACAAGATGATTTTACAGAAATATATGGAATAGTGTTTGAATAACTGGAAGAAGGTATGTATACACTGTTGGCTGGTAATTTAGTAGCCATCTTAAAATTCTGCCTACCACAGTCTGCCTTCTGGTCCCCAAAGGTTAATGTCCTTCCCAAATACAAAACACATTCTCCTAAGGTTTCCAAGAATCTCATCCTATGACAGTGTCAGCTCAAAAGTAAAAAAATCTCATCATCCAAATTATCTAAACCAGATGTGGATGAGAATCTTGGGCATAATTCATTAAGTGCAGTTCCTGAGGATATTTCTCTCTTCTGTGGACCTATGATACTAAAGACACAAATTTCCTGCCCACAAAATTCCCAGCATCTCATGATGGGGAGGCACAGGATAAGAGTTATAGACCAAAATGGGGAAATTGGAAGGTAAGAAAGAGTCACTAATCCCAAAGACCTGGACTTCCATTATTAGATTTCAAGACCTGAGAATAATCCTCTGTGGCTCTCAGCTTCACCCTCTGTGCTCATGACTCTGAACTCTGGACTCTTAGCTCTGTATTTAGAGTTTCTGGTTCTGACCTCTGATTCATTCTTCCTTTTTCATTAAAGGTAGCATGTGATCCCGGTTAAATAATTTTATCAGACTACTTCCTACCAGAAGAGTTTTGGGAGTCTGATATCCCCCTTTCATTTTGTACTCTTCTATTTCTTTCATTCCAAGCTGACAACATTTCTGTTGATATAATTTCCTTCAGAACCTTGTTCGTCTTGAACAAATTGCACTGGGTCTTACTCCATTGAGCAAAATCTACACACACAATTATTTCTGAGATCATTTCTCTCTATCTTTGGCTCCTGCTGAGGTGGCTGAGTGTGCATGCACTCAGCTCCTACAGGATGTACATACTCCTTACCACATGGTGCCCCCACGCCAAGCCAGTAGTGACATGTTAAATCCTTCATGTGCTTTAGATCATTGGGTTCCTTGTCTCTGACCTCTAGACCCCTTAAGCATCCTAGAGGTTGTCGACTTTTGTTGAAAAAGTGAGCTTTGTGGGACTGAGTACTCTGACTTTTATTTTTTTTAACTTTTGGAAGTTTCAGCAAAATATTATACTACCAAACCCTCAGCTTTTTCTCTATGTCATTCGTTCAGAAGGCATCTCTTAATTTTAGTGTATTTTGCCATTTGAATAGAATGGGAATTTCCCAAATCTTCAAGCCCCATTTCTTTTTTTGTTTATCAAATACTCCCTCAGTTTGTCTCTCTCTTGCCACATTTTGATATAAATAGTAAGAAACCAGGTCATACCTCAGCCCTTTGGAAATCTCCTCAGCTAAATGTCCACGTTTATCATGTACATGTTCTGCTTTCCCCTGAACTGTGGGAGATAATTTCATGAAACATTCTGCTATTGCATATGAGGATCTCACTCCTCCAATTTCTAATAACATGCTTGTCACATCCTTCTGGGACTGGCTAGCAGGGTCTATGAAGTGTATATTTTTATTTACAGATAGTTCAAAGCAATATTACCCCAAATTCTCCTAATCTCTGTTCACTACCCAGTTTCCAAGCCATTTAACATTTTTAGGTATTTTGCACTTTCAATACCAATATCCATTTTAGTTTTCTATTATTATGTAAAAAATTACTTTAAATTTCGAGGCTTAAAACAACACATTTATTACCTGACAGTGTCTCACACAGCTGGGAAATAGGCCACAGGGAACCCTGTGTTTTAGCTACAGCAGTCTAAAATGGAGTATCTACCTCAGTGAACTTGAAAGAGGGGAAGAAGCAACATTGGCTCAAATATTAGAGGCTTTTAGCTTTCTTAGTGAGTTTTTGTAGATTTTCTTGAACACATTTTTTTTTTGTGTGTGTGGATTGTTGTCTTTAGGACCATTTTCAAAGGTCTTTAATGGCTGATTTTAAAATATCATTTTTATCACTTTCACCAGGGGTCAGGTCAAGGGGGCTCCTTAAGTTACCAGGCCACAAGTCAATCTTCTATTATGTCTTCATAGTATTTCATCCCCATGTTCTCTCTCTTCTTCCTCTGAGACTTTGATTATACGTTTGACCTTTGAACAATGCAGGGTCTAGTGGTGCTGACTCCCCACATAGTTGAACATCCATGAAAAATTTAACTGCTAATAGCCTACCGTTGAATGCAAGTCTTACTGATAATATAAACAGTCGACTAACACATAATTTCGTGTTATATGTTTTATTCTTACAGTATCATAAGCTAAAGAAAATGTTATTGAGAAAATCATAAGGAAGAGAAAATACATGTACAGTGCTCTTTTGTCAATCCCGTTAAGTTTACATTGTTTGTTTACATAGTCTGTCAATGCCTACATCAGTATTGTTTTATATGATACAAAATACTATAGCTATTGTGCGTATTACTAACACTAGACTTCGAAAATGAAAAAATCATGTAAAAAAGAAAGTCATATTTATTTACAGATATAAGGATTCATGCATTGATAACAAAGAAGCAGCAATGTGATTGCTTTATGGTAACATAGTGTAATCAATACCATTGCTTCATGGTAACCTAGCCTATACACTGATGAATGAACCATTATAAAATTTCTATGACATATAGTTTACAGTGATATTCATAATATGACATTGAAACATTATTACATTAAAGAAGAACACTTACCTGTGATGATGATAGGCTGATGCACAGATCATTTCAGTTCAGTTCATTTCAGTTCATTGCTCAGTCATCTTTGACTCTTTGTGACCCCACAAACTGCAGTACACCAGGCCTCCCTGTCCATCACCAACTCCCGAAAACATTATTACATTAAAGAAGAACACTTACCTGTGATGATGATAGGCTGATGCACAGATCATTTCAGTTCAGTTCATTTCAGTTCATTGCTCAGTCATCTTTGACTCTTTGTGACCCCACAAACTGCAGTACACCAGGCCTCCCTGTCCATCACCAACTCCCGGAGCTTGCTCAAACTCGTGTCCATCGAGTCAGTGATGCCATCCAACCATCTCATCCTCTGTCATCCCCTTCTTCCCATCTTTCAATCTTTAAGCCTTCAATCTTTCCCAACATCCGGGTCTTTTCCAGTGAGTCAGTTCTTCTCATCAGGTGGCCAAAGTGTTGGAGTTTCAGCTTCAGCATCTGTCCTTACAATGAGTATTCAAGGACTGATTTCCTTGAGGATTGACAGGTTTGATATCACTGTAGTCCCAGGGATTGTCAAGAGTCTTCTCTAACACCATAGTTCAAAAGCATCAATTCTTCGGTGCTCAGCTTTCTTTTCTTTATGGTCCAACTCTCACATCCATACATGACTATTGGAAAAACCATAGCTTTGACTAGAAGGACCTTTGTTGGCAAAGTAATGTCTCTGCTTTTTAATATGCTGTCTAGGTTAGTCGTAGTTTTTCTTCCAAGGAGTAAGAGTCTTTTAATTTCATGGTTGCAATCACCATCTGCAGTGGTTTTGTAGCCCAAGAAAATGAAGTCTGTCACTCTTTCCATTTTTTTCTCCATTTGTTTGCCATGAAGTGATGGGACAGGATGCCACGATCTTCATTTTTTGAATGTTGTTTTAAGCCAGCTTTTTCACTGTCCTCTTTCACTTTCATCAAGGGGTTCTTTAGTTCCCCTTCACTTCCTGCCATAAGGGTGGTGTCATCTGTGTATCTGAGTTTATTGACATTTCTGCCGGCAATCTTGATTCCAGCTTATGCTTCATCCAGCCAGGGATTTCTCATGATAAACTCTGCATATAAGTTAGATAAGCAGAGTGACGATATACAGTCTTGACGTACTCCTTTCCCAATTTGGAACCAGTCCGTTGTTCCATGTCCGGGTCTAACTGTCGCTTCTTAACCTGCATACAGATTTCTCAGGAGGCAAGTAAGGCGGTCTGGTATCACCATCTCTTTAAGAAGATGGCTTATGTTAATTCTCCAATTATTTGCTTCTTTAAAGCAAAGTTATGAAACAGCAAGATAATTAACACATTGTTAATTTTATATCACTCATCTTATACCTATGTGAGAATAGACTATCCATTTTGACATAAATTTTGCACACAATGTTCTACATAAATATTTTTGTATATTTATTGAGAAAACCTGCATATAAGTGGATCAAGTAGTTTAAACCTATGTTGTTCAAGGGTCAATCATATATACATTAGATTTTTTCTCTACCATATCTCATTAGTCTGTCACTATATATTCTGTTATTGTCTTTTTGTCTCTCTCTCCACCCCTCAGTCTAGAGATTAGCACCAATTTGGAGCTTTTATACCTTATACTCGGGGAAGGCAATGGCACCCCACCCCAGTACTCTTGCCTGGAAAATCCAATGGACGGAGTGGCCTGGTGGGCTGCAGTCCATGGGGTCACTAACAGTCGGACAGACTGAGCGACCACTTTCACTTTTCTCTTTCATGCATTGGAGAAGGAAATGGCAACCCACTCCAGTATTCTTGCCTGGAGAATCCCAGGGATGGGGGAGCCTGGTGGGCTGCCGTCTATGGGGTCACACAGAGTCGGACACGACTGAAGTGACTTAGCAGCAGCAGCAGCAGCAGCATACCTTATACTTCATATGCTTATGTATAAGTATATTTCGTATACTTGTATATTTCATACTTTATACTTCACAGCTAATTACCCCCAGGAGGTCTTGGTGTTTCTATTTCCCTAAGGCACAGTCACCCTGAAAAGTGTGTGCAGGTCGCACTGAAAAAGATTTCATGTCAGATTCATAGTATACACTTGTGGCTGCTGGGTCCACCTCAGAGGTACCCTGCTTTCACCTCACTTGAGTGAGAGTGAAAAACCTTACTACAGCAACTTGAATTAAGAAACAGCAGACTTAAAATTCTTTACTGCCTGAATGTTAGGCGGCATCCAATAGGCTGCCCAATTGTTTCATTTTTAAGAATGCTCTGATTAACCTGATGGCTACACAGACCCTGTGGGTGAAACATCCTATTACCATTTCCTTCCTGTGGCTCATTGTGGTAGCTGCACTCACCTTGTCACATATGATTAAGCACTGTCACCTGACCTCTACCACTCTGAGATCCCTTCATTCACATTCAGATGAAGTAGCCCAATTCTACTGCAGCTTTCTCCACCATCATCTCCAGCCTACAAAGCACGGGCCCACAGAAACTGTCAAGGATGCCCATGCCCCTCTCACCAATGCATTTTTTAATGCCTTGGAGCATGTCTACAAATACCTCCACTGGGGCTCCACTCCTTCCCTACTAGTGTCCTTATGTGTGTGCTGTGTGTGTGATCAGTTGCTCAGTTGCTCAGTTATGTTCAACTCTTTTGTGACTGTATGGACTGTAGCCACCCAGGCTCCTCTGTCCATGAGATTATCCTGGCAAGAGTACTGGAGCGCGGTGCCATTTCCTTCTCCATGGGATCTTCCCCACCCAGGGATCGAACCCATGGGGCCTGCATCACCTGTGTCTCCTGCACTGGCAGGGGATTCTTTACCACCGAGTCATCTGGGAAGTTCAGTGTCCTTACCTTATTATAAAATCCATAGCATGTAGTGCATGCAATTGGCATTGGAACTCAGTGACACTACAAGGACCTGAGATTGGTCATCAGCTTTTTTTTCATCCCTAAGATGAGGGACTCCAAACATGGCATGCAGGCTTTCTGGTACTCTGTATGTGCTTTCTGTTGTATTTTCATAGCTTTCAATTTCCTTTTTCCTTTGCGTACTCTTTAAGACCATCAGATGAAATGGGAAACTCCACAACCTTTTGGATAATTATTTTTGGCACAATGCTTGAATGACAGAGCAGCTTGATTCCCCGAACTTTGGATTCCACCTGTACTTCATTCAATGCCACCAGTGGTATAAATCTGAGTGTGACACTGCTACATGCCGTGTACCAGGGAACCTCTCCTAACACCCATCTCCAACTCTCCCAACCACCATTATAAAGAGGTAATTTTTTCCCTCTTCAAACTAGTAACCCAGTTTCTGGGGTAACTTCTGGTATCTACTACTGTATCTGAGAAGTGCATGACAGGAAACAGGGGGCCATCTACGTTAGAAAAATTGAGTTTTTTTAAAGGACACTCTACAAAGATATGGGAAGGGTAGTCCTGAGAACCACAAAAGATAGTGCAATGCTCTGTGGCTAGTAAAGGTAGGATTATCTAGGCCTGAGGGACAAAGGGAAAGACAGGTTACCAAAAGCTGGAGATAAAGAGCCTATCTGGAGAAGGCAATCCTCCAGGAAACTTTAGAGAAGAGTTTCAATTAGCATCTGGTGACACTACAGGGAACAAGCTGGGAAGAAAATTTCCTAACCATACTGTCTACCATTGATTCCCAAAGAACAAGGGACCTCTTTGATGCAGTCAATATAAGTCAGACTTCCTGGGATACAGAGCAGGGTGGGAGGTGGGAGGGTGAAGATCGAATCATGATGGGAAGATCGAGAGATTTCCAGCAAATGAGCAAATAAGCCATGTTAGCAGTGGCTTTCCTGTTGGCTCAGTGGTAAAGAATCTACCTGCAGTGCAAAAGAGGAAGGGTATGCGGGTTCAGTTCCTGGTTGGGGAGGATCCCCTGGAGGAGGAAATGGCAATCCACTCCAGTATTACTGGGGCTTCCCTGATAACTCAGTTGGTAAAGAATCCACCTGATTAACCTCCAATTAAAATAAATAAATTTATATTAAAAGAAAAGAATCTGCTTGCAATCCATGAGACCCCGGTTTGATTCCTGGGTTGGGAAGATCCACTAGAAAAGGGATAAGCTACCCACTCCAGTATTCTTGGGCTTTCCTTGTGCCTCAGCTGGTAAAGAATCTGTGTGCAATGCAGGCGACCTGGGTTTGATCCCTGGGTTGGGAAGATCCCCTGGAGAAGGGAAAGTCTACCCACTCCAGTATTCTGGCCTGGAGAATTCCATGGACTGTATAGTCCATGGGATCGCAAAGAGCTGGACACGACTGAGCAACTTTCACAGTCAGTCCTCAGTATTCCTGCCTGGAGAATCCTACGGACAGAGGAGCCTGGTGGGCTGAGGTCCATGGGGTTGCAAAGATTTGGACACGACTGAAGCGACTAATATGACAACAAATTTGGAAAACTCAGCAATGGTCACAGGACTGGAAAAGGTCAGTTTTCATTCCAATCCCTAAGAAAGGCAATGCCAAAGAACATTCAAACTACCCCACACTTGTACTCATCTCACACACTAGTAAAGTAATGGTCAAAATTCGCCAAGCCAGGCTTCAACAATATGTGAACTGTGAACTTCCAGATGTTCAAGTTGGTTTTAGAAAAGGCAGAGGACTCTCTCATGTGCTAGGCATTAGAGATGCCAGGATGAAAAAGACAAATTGTGTTTTGAGAAGCAGAGTCCGAAGCAGATTTTCTCAATTTTTAAAATATTCAGCCCACAATCAGAAGTTTATTTTTCATCACAATTCAAGGTGTACAAACATACATACATATATAAATAAGTGAAATACAAATTTCACAAAACAATACTCATCCTATCTACCTGGGATACAATCTGATATTTACTCTTTGGCTCTAACCAATGCTGTTCTACTCTACTTCATAAAAAACTGCAGGTATCGACTCATTGAATTTGTTTCAGGTTCTACTAATGTTGGAGATGTGTTTGTGCAGTTTGACAAACAGGCTTACTTAATAGTCTGTGGGGGTATATCTTATGCAGCATGTGTATTTACCCTTGTAGGTACATATTTCACATGATGGTGAGAGTAAGAGGTAAGGAGAGTCTCCTTATAAACCAGTGCTTTGCAGACTTTAAAGTGCTCAAAAATCACCTAAAGATCTTGTTTAAATGAAGATTCTCAATCAGTAGCTCTAGGATGGGGACCTGAGAGTCTACATTTCTCTTTCTCAGATGATGCTGATGCAACTGGTCCATGGACCACTATTTGAGTAGCAATGCTGTAAAAACCACAAGTATGAGTATTTGTGCTAACCTTGTAATGCAGGGCCTCGCAGCTGTCTCCTAGGAGATAATTTCATCTAAGGAAAGAGGAATGGAGCTGAGAAGGTACTGACAGATGAGAAAAGTGCAATGTGTGCCGCTTAAGTTTTATCCCAGCTTCCTATATCTGAATCTGGTAGAAAGATCATTGTATGCAAAAATTTGAAATCCCCAGCAACACAAGAGAAGACTCTACACATGGACATCACCAGATGGTCAACACCGAAATCAGATTGATTATATTCTTTGCAGCCAAAGATGGAGAAGCTCTATACAGTCAACAAAAACAAGACCAGGAGCTGACTGTGGCTCAGATCATGAACTCCTTATTTCCAAATTCAGACTTAAATTGAAGAAAGTAGGGAAAACCGCTAGACCATTCAGGTATGACCTAAATCAAATCCCTTATGATTATACAGTGGAAGTGAGAAATAGATTTAAGGGCCTAGATCTGATAGA